>CM040239.1:62138208-62173490 GCA_022545495.1 Chrysanthemum lavandulifolium | reverse complement strand
AGTTAGAAATGGTTAGAAAAGAGCTATAGTTGTAGTAACCATGATATAGTTAATTAATTGTGTGTTTATGTTATAGATTTGGCTTAGATTACAAGGGTGGAGAATGATGAAGTAGATGATGATGTTTTGATTTCATTAACTTGGAATCAAGGTAAGTAAACCGGTTATGATATGATGTTATCATGATTTCATACATTATGTGTTATGTGACTTGTAATGTTAAGGTAATTGTATGACTTGGAATGGTTGTGCTTAAGTGGAAGTGAGTATAGGACTAGTTTAGCATGACTAGCAAATGAAGGAATAGCTTAGTATGGAAAAGGTTTAAAAGTATTAGGTGTTGATGAGAATAGCAAGCTTGAACCAAATGCTAGGATTAGTGATTTAGTCATGACTAGCTTTGGTAAGTTATTAGTTTAGTTGCCAACTAGCTATGGTATGTGATGACTCTAACTTGATGTTTGTTGATGATATGTTAGATGTTTTCTATATAAGAGTTGGTTTGGTTTCGTCATATTGACTTGCTATGGAAAGTCTAAGATTCAAGTGATTGAATTATATTGTTAACTTGTTATTGCCAATTATTTACTAAGTGAAAACTTACGTTTTAGTTGTTAAATATTTTGTAGGTTTATGTGGACGTAAGGTCAAGGATTGGAAGTACTTGCTATTTTGTGTATAGGAGTAGTACTAGATAACCATGCTATGAAACAAGTTAAATTTTCGTGTCTTGTAAACTAATGTCTTTGAATGTTCATATTTTTTTAGTCAAATATTGATTGAGAATGAATGTTTTATGTACAAGTGACAAAATGGGTTAATAATGGGATGTTTGGCATAACCACCCCTTTGTGTTTAGTAAAATGTTGCCTCCGCATATCTTTTATGTGAGACTTGTAAATAAACTTAAAATATATGATGGTTAAAGTGTATTTACAAATATGAATTATCGAGTCGTGTAAGACCGTTTTCCGAAAAATGTGGTTTTGGGTTACATAAAGCCTATAAAATGTATAGGATAAATCCAATACGACGTATAAAGCCTATACGACATATGATTCTACCTACAAGGCGATAGGGTTACAATTAAATATTTTTGTGGGCGTTTAGTTATATATAATGTTTAAGAGGATTGACTTCTTGTTTTTGAATTCTATAAAACTTAATTCATAAAATTACAACTTTTTAGCTGTGGTTCGAACAAAATAAGATCGATGGATCAATATATTACGATACTATGGTTAAGATTAGATACTATTCAGATACTATGCTTGATATATCCTATCATTTTTATATGTAGTATTGTAAAATTGTAAAATCCTAAGAAAATAATCGAGATCTTAACAACGATGGGTAGTTCCACCAACAACTTTTAATCGCCAAAAATTATTGATTGTCTTTTACTAATAGAATAAAGAGTCGATCTCACTTAACATACAAGTAACCTAACATAATCTTTGTTATGGCTATGTGTTTCTTTTGTCTTGAAACTGATCTATTGGATTATCTCAAGTTGAGATTTTGTATAACGATATATAAAATTATGAGTATGACTCATAGAGATTTTGGATTATCCCATTGAACTACCTAGAAGTTATCGCTTTGGGTCAAGAACTAAAATAAAAGGATCGGAAAGGCGGCTATACTCATAGGAAGAGCTGCTGACAATACCTCTCTCTTGAATCTTGTGTCATCAAAAGTAGGTAGGCTATGAACAATCAAATAAGAATCAATTAGGCTTCGAGGTAGTAATTTAAAAAGTTAACCATTTCAGACACTTTATTTTGGAAGAAAACTCGACATGACTCAAAAATCTATCTATAAGATTAACTTAACATCTTTTTCCTATTTCATAACATACCTAGGAGTATCTACATTTAAAATGAATCGTAAAAAGAAAAAAAACAACACGAATAACCAAAGATAGATATCAAAAGTAAACCATGAGTTTATGAATATTTGAGCAAAATAATGAAAAGTTTTCTTGATAATTTAGGTGGGTGACAATTTCATGATCTAGAACATAGAGATTAAGGATGCATTTGGTATGCAGAATGAGAATCAAGGAATGAATTTACAATAATGATGTTGTTAAACTCTTGACTTTCAAACTGAAATGATATACAAATATGTTCTATACTTATAGTCACCAAATTGGTAGGATATGATAGTTTCATTATCGGACCCACATTCTTCCTCACATTATCAACAAGATAATCAAATATAATAAACAAACCAAACAACAATATTGGATTTGATTACTTAACTCATATCTATTCAATTCTATTATATATCGAATCGATAATCATCATGATTCGTGAGAAGAGAAACCACATGGACCCTAAGAATCACAAAAGCTAATTTAACACTTTGTTCTCGACTTTTAAAAAAAAGCAAAGTAAAGTAATGTAAAGAAAGAGGAAGAGTGAAAAGATAGTTGGTAGATTTTCGCATGTTCTTCGGTTTATCTGAAAGGAAAGTAAATGAAAGTAGGTAGTCACATTTCATATTTTTTATATTTGTGAAATTACTATTATAACCTTGCTTCATAATAAATATCCACTAAACACAAGGGTTTTTTTTGTCATTAAAGTCTTTTGGTTTTTTGTCTTTTTCCTTTTTCATCATCTTTCACCTCAAATAAGGAGTGAAAGTTTGGACCAAGAAAACTCAATAACTTTACTCCCTTTATTTTTAGTTTTCTTCCCTACATCCCTTTCAAAAACTTACGAGCATGATATTTTTTTAGTTTCTTTTTCTTGCTTTCAGTTTCTTCCCTACAATGAACTTGAGAACACAGTGTAAGACAAGACTTATCAGAACTTGTGCAACAATACTAGCTTGATAGTTGATACCACCATTAGCTACTCTATATTAGGCTGGAGGTAATGGGGGTGAGGCATCACCTTTCACCACCCACCTCACGAGCCATCCCCATTACCTGAGAGATAAGAGGACGAAAGTGGTGACCTTCCTCACCACTCGGTTCATGTGCATTTGTGAGCCTCATGTGCTGTTTTTATTATTGTTTTTTTGATTTGTGAGTGTGTGTGAAGTATTTTGTGGGATATGTTCAGATCTGATATGTATTTTAATGAAAGATGATGGGATTAGTGACCATTATGGGTGAAAGGTGAGAGTGAGAGCGAAGGTGAGGTGAATGGTAATACGACCGGCTGAGGTGGAATGTTAGAGAGTTGACTACTACCTCTAGTCTTAATGCTTGAACTGAAGAGGAAGCACCCAACGTGAGATCTTTACTTGTAAATGCGTTTACTTGCCGATGTGCTTGGATTATTGACAATATTACTAGGTGGTTCACTAGAATGATATAAAAGATCGAATTGGTTCTAGATTGACCCTCTGTTTTGGTCCCCATTGTTTCTCCCCATTTCACAAACGCATTTGCTTGATATAAAACCATATGGTAAAATTATAAGATGTCGTAAAGTTATATTTGTTTTATCTAAAAACGCTTTCTTATATTGAAAGATTGCTCTCAGCATCCTTCAACCGTTAGATTCAATCACTTTACCAATTTTCATAAAGAAAATGAGCATCGTGTTAGATGAGGTTGTGTTCGATTTTGGGAACCCATATACATAGAAATGTATAATCAAAAGTTGTCGTAAAATGTCATAAGCTACAAAAAATATAGTTACATAATGCGCTTAATACATTTTTATTACTCCGATACATATGACACGATGTAGTTATATATACACGATACAATACAATACACTTGCCTCTAACAAGATTTGAAGTTTTGAACCTATAGTCTATTGATTGAAGAGCATCTGGCGACTAATACTTAATATTCTGGTTGAACTAAAAGTTCACATCATCAGCTGATGCCACTGGGCTACAATATCTTTGACGCGTCGAATACATCGTCGCTCCCAAATGGTCGACATATATTCTTATAGAGCGTAAAATTGGTTCATGGAGAGAGAGAGGATAGGTATTTGAGCAAACTATTTATCTATGTTCATAGTTCATACTGTTACTCGAACCAGTAAACCCACCTATTTATTTACCTACAAATTTACTCACATGTCAATTTGGTAAATTTTGTTGGGTGCACATTAGATTCTTCGCTAGCTAAGCAAAAGCAGAAAGCAGAAAATGAATGGTCATCATTTTGTAGGTTCCACTTCTTTAATCTCAACTTCATTCCTTTCCTTTTGTTTTCCTTTTGACCATTTCAACTTATAAAAGCCCAAATTATGTATGCGGTCGATTTGGACATAAAGAAATGATGTCTCACATAAGCCTTTTCAGTGAGCATTATACAAAATCTAAAGTCACTTCATTTTGTTAGCATGTGTTCCCAATAGATATGAGATTTTATCCATTAAGATAATTTGTTATCACAAAATAATCTTCGCCATTGGAGCCCGACTGCCCGAGTATAGCTGTGTAAGAGAGATGAGCAAACTATTTCTGTCCATGTATACATACAACTTCTATGTAATGGTAGATATGTACATTCAACTTGTGCAAGTTATTTGTTCTTGTGCCAGTTTGTTAACCAAAGCACAAACCGAACATGCATGTTAAAATACGTGCAACACGAACACAATGAATATAGAAACAACATTGTGTATCGGCATATTTGCAGACTGCAGTTTTACTGTTTTAGGGAGTAGTAACTTTGTAGAAAAAGGAATACAAATTTTAACCAAAGTTATGTCGGAACGTTTATGGTATTTGTGGTTGCTTTTGATGAATGGAAATAAAAGATACTCACACTCCTACGCTACGATCAGGCTGTGTGGCCATGCTCCATTATGATAGCTGACACGTAGCTGCAATCTTTGTTCCCTCTCTTTACGTTCGTCCCCACTCCTAGTAATTTTCGTTTGTTTTTCATTAACAAAAGTTAAAATTTGTTATCACATTTTATCAATTTTGCATACACAGTTGTCACCAAAACGCCACACCCAAGCGTTATGATACCCAGCCGTCACCCAGCGTTGTCACCAAACGCCACATGAAAACGCGAGATCCACACTGTGGGTGGCATTTTCGTGTTTGAAGCCTTTCCCACCAACCCAAATGGTCGCAGATTTTTCTTTTTCTTTTCTTGTTTTGGTTTTTTTTGAGTTCAGATTTCAGTATTTAGTGGGATATGATGAGGCGAAGGCTGCCTCATGACACCGTAAATAAGAGGAGTGGTGTTTTGAATGACGCGACAGATTTTGGTGTTATAAAAAAAAACGCTAGTCACTAACACTTTTCTCACTGGCACCATCTCACATCACGAGAGGTACCTTGTGCTCTTAGCATATTCTTCCGTAAAAATAGAGATTTTTGTTACTTGTTACAATACAAAGACACACTACGTTAATACTTGAAATGGAAATTCATAAAACGTGTAGATTTTACCAACGGTTCGTAGAAAGCTTTTATGTTAAAAAGCAAATCTTTGTACAAAACAATTTGAAAATTTTGGGTCTTAGTTTAGTTGGTGAAAAAATTTTATTTTTCCGTTTCTAAATTCCTAAAAAAGGATTAGTTTTTTCTTTAAAAAAGAGTTGAAATTTTAAAACCCGTTTAGATATAATTATATTTTTTATTTTTAAAAATAAAAGATGTTTAGATGAAACTCTTTTCAAACATTTTTCTTTACTTTTTCCTTCCATACTGGATCTTTATCGCTCTTATCCATTTCATACATTTTGTACGGTTTTATATATTTTCATCCGTCTTTTCCGTTTTGTATGTTATCATTCGCTTTTATCCATTTTTATACGTTTATCCGATTTTATTACGCTTTTACACGCTTTTAAACTTTTTCATCCATTCTCGCCTAGTTTCATCCGCTTTGTACTCCTTCAGATTGTGAGATCGCCGTCAGCTTTTATAAGTTTCCATCCATTTCGTCTATTTGTATCGTTTCTTTTTTTTTTTTTTTTTTTTTTTTAATGTTTTCGTCTTTTTACGTTATTAAAAGAGATGAAAACGTAAATAAGCGGACGAAAATGTAAAAATGGACGAAACGTAAAAAAATGTATTTAAACGTAATAAAACAGATGAAAACGTAAAAAATAGATGCAAACGTAAAAATGGATTTAAAACGTAAGAAAACCGACGAACAAGCAAGTGCACGTTGTCCCGCGGGACTAAGGCGTCTATGACGCTATAGGCATTCTTTGCCTTGAAAGAAGCGCGATTTTGCGCCGCAGAGAGTGCCCACCGTGTTCACGGCCTTACCGGACCGCCGCCGGTAGTGGGAATTCAACTGTATGTGTTTGGGTGAAAGTTCGTGGGTTTGGAAGTAAATAAGAAAAAATCTTTATGAAAGCAAGTCCCATCAAGTGGAGTCAAGGCATGTCTTAAGATAGTGGAACAAGACCAAGATCGAGCGGGATTGCCTCTCTTTCAATCTTGAACAAGAAGGCGAGCTCGCTTTGATCAAATCAAAAGGCGGGATAAGCTTCCTTCTCGATCCGGAATAGTAGTAATTAGTGAAAAGTAAAATAAAAGACGAAAACGTAAAATAACGGACGAAAACATATAAAAAAGCAGCGAAAACATAAAAAGGCAAAACGTTAAAAAAACGCATTTAATACATAAAAATGGACGAAAACATAAAAAAATGGACGAAAACGTAAAAAACATACGTAAACGTAAAAAGATGAAACGTAAAAAATGTAGACGAAAACGTAAAACATAACGAAAATTTAAAAAATGGGCAAAACGTAAAATGCATTTAAACGTAAAATAAACGAAACGAAAAAAGCGGAACAAAAACGTAAAAACAAACGAAACGTAAGAAAGCGGCGAAAACAGATTTAAACGTAAAAATGACAAAATGTAAAAAATTAGACGACAACGAAGAAAACGGACGACAATCTTGAGAAAACGATAAAACGAATGAAAACGGCTAAAACGTATAAAACGGATGAAAACGTATTAAAACGAACGATAAGAAGTGAGAAGAGTAGAATGGACTTTTCAAGTTTGTAGTTAAAATTTTGAGAATGAGAATTTCATATTTTTGAAAATTGTTGAAAAATCAGAATTCTACACGGATTTTCAATTTTTCCTTTTCCATATGAAAATTTTCTAAAAATGAAAAATATTTCGCCAACTAAACGACCTCTTGGTTTCCTTGAATCAAATCGGTTCATTATTTAGTTTGATTGGTTGAATTAACCAAACTAACTTACCGATATGGTTTAATCAATTTGATCATCTGGACTAATTTTTATGTACATATGTCTAAATTTGTAGAATTAAAGCTATGTTTGATATATGAGATTATGGAGAGATTATGTTTGTTTTAAAAATAAGATACTTAAAAATAATCTTTGTTTAATGACGAGAACTTATAAGAGATTATTAAAAATATTCTTTCATAATCTTTGAAAATAAAAATTACTTCAAATAATTTTATTTTATTTTATTTTTATTTATATTTTTAGCAACAACACTAGACCAAAGATTTAGAATAAAGACCAACACAATTTATTTTTGGAAAACATACCCTAAAAGTAGGGGTGGAAGCAGTAGAGCCGCTCGTGAAAAGCTCGGGATCGGATCGGTAAAGCTCGAACGAGCCGAGCCTAAACGAGCTCGAGCCCGAGCTCGAGCCTAAGTTGGGCTCATTTAATAATCGAGCTCGAGCCCGAGCTCTATATAAAGGCTCGCTTAGGCTCGCGAGCCTAAACGAGCCCTAGAAATATATACGTATATATATTTTCTATACGATAACGCGTTAACGAGCTCGAGCCTTGTGTTAACGAGTCGAGCTTAGTGTTAACGAGCCGAGCTCGAGCTTGTGAAAATTTCACGAGCCGAGCTCGAGCTCAAAATGTGAGGCTCGAACGAGCTCGAGCTCGAGCTCGAGCTTTTATATATAAACGAGCCGAGCTCGAGCCTAAACGAGCTCGAGCTCGGCTCGGCTGCTTTTCACCCCTACCTAAAAGCATATTAGATGATCATTCCAAAACAAAACAATGAACGATTATCTATAAATATTAATTCGCGTTGTCGGTGACAATATAAAATAGTTTCCTATACCATGGTCGGTGGCGTTGAGATTTCACCCACCGGGTTTTGGGCTTACTTGGGCTTTTACGCTACCTGGCCTTTTTGGCTCATGGGCTTTTCCCATGTTGTGCATCTATTTGGTTGACGATTGAATAGCTTTCATTACTGAATTTTTGAGAAACCTTTCTTCACCTAGGAGGAAATTTTGGTAGTGGCCGATCTCACGGAACTTAGGGTTTACTTGCATTTTTCGTTGTTTTATAGATGGTATGCAAGGTTTTAGTTTGACTCTTCCTTATTTGTGCTTTAACTCGCTTGCATGTTTGTGTGTGGAACGAGATGGTGTTTTTGATTTAGCCACCTTGCATGTGCTTTGTTTTAGCGTTTGTGTGTTTGTGTTGTTAGATTGAGGGTTTCAATTTTTTTTCATTTTTATGTGGTCGCATGCGGTTTTACATGTGTTTAGGTACCTAAGAATGCATGAGTGGCGTTTTCTTTTAGTTTATAGACCGTTATGTCGATACTTTAGTTTGTAGTTGTTTGTGTACACGGTTTTGTTGGTCTTTGGATTGCGGTGCAAACGGTGTTTGCATGTTGTTTTGGTGTGGTGATAAGCCTGTTGTTTTTGCTATCATTTTTGCTTTGTAATTTTTTCGATGTCGAGAGTTGTTGTTGATACTTTCTCTCCTGTCTTGAGTGATTTTTTTCTCGCCACGTGTATAAAGGTTGTCGTTATGAGAACTAAGAGTAAGGCGTCTAGAGCGTAGGTGTTGAGGATAGGTCGTTTGAAAATGCGGAGTTAGATGATAGTCGTCCGAGGTTAGGGTACAGTGCGGTAGGACCGCTTTTTTTTTGGCGCAGCGAAGGAGGGTCGATATTGGTATTCGTGATGGCGTTAATTCGGATTTGGGAGGTGATATGCCGAGGTCCATTTGTTTGGCCTTGCGTGCGGTGGCTCGCTTGAAAGCGTTAGGAATGGTGTGGGCGGTTCGGGCGTGGTGTGCCAAATGTTCCAAGGTGTTTCGACGGGTAATGGTCTTGCGAAGGTGGAAGACCCGCGAGAATTTGATTTGGGTGGTTTGGTTGCCAATAGAGGGCTTAGGGTAGACTCGGACATGCATTGTTCTATACTCGATAGTTCTACCTTCGGTGCGGACGAGGTTCTTTGTAGTTCGTGCTCTATGGAACCGCCTGTGGTCGATGATACCGCTTTAGTTTTTTATGGGTTAGGCATATGGCTAGGCCGCATGAAATGGTTTTTAATTTCCGTTTTTATGTTGTTGTTATTTGTAGGGTCTCAAGCTTTCCAATCAACTTGGATTTTGCATCGCATAGCGTTTTATAAACGCGGTCTTTCGCTAGACCCACAAGAGGAGAGGTCAATAGCGATTAGTACAGTTGAGTTATGATGGAAAACCGGTTTTCATTTGGTGTTGTGATTTGGTGTTTGCCGATTTGGCCTTTCTTTATTCTTGATCGCCCAAAGCCTTATGGTCGACGTGTTGTAAAATAATATGCCGATCGGTTTGTTATTTTGTTGTTTGCCACAGTATCACCGACTTTGAGAAAGATCGGGTCCACCTTCTAGAGGCGCAGATTCAAGCCACGGAGAGTCTGCGATAGCAAACTCAAAAGACAACGATTAACGATTGTTGATTACGGTGAGCTTTCTTTATTCACATGTTTGCTAATCTTAGTTGCGATTTATTACCGTTGATGTGTTTACACAATGATTAGTGGTTTTATGATAATATAATGGCCCGTGTGGCCTCGCGTTGGTTCTTACGGTGTGTTGAATTGTTCAGTAACCATTGATGGCACTTCTTGGAACATCGGAGAGGCCTCCGGCTATGCAGTGGCACTTACTTTCCGATAGTTGATAATCATATGTGTGTATTTTGTTTTTCTTTCTTGGCGATTATAGTGTACTCCGTTATAACTTTGGTATGTCCATTTATTTTTTCGATTCTCGATCCGCAACCACCGATGATCCTCAATTTAATACCGATAGCTTTACTCCCACGCCTTAAGAGGGCTAGACATGCGACTCGAATGTTGTCAATGCGAGGACCGCCATTACACCACCGGGTTCACCGATGCCTAATTCGGGTCTACATCTAATGTAATGTATATTACTTTTGTTCACTATATGTAATTTTCTATTATATCGGTTTATGTGGTAATTCCATGCTTTTCAGATATACAATGGTATTTGTCAACAAAGCGCCTGCTGATTATAAGCGATTCGTCCTTGCAACCGGGTTTGTAGACGTAGACCAATCTTTTGGGACGAGTAAAGCTAGCGTGCTCAACCAATGCAAGTGGACCATTGTATAATCATGGTCGCTAGAATGAAGGGTCAAACTTCACACGGTTAGGGAGTATCCATGGTCGTGCAACAATTGTTTTCTAATAACCACTTTTGGAACATATACGCTTATAATCAAATGCTCATAATGACCTCTTTAGGTGCAACAATCGACGAATCTGTTAATGTTGTTAGAGGCCCTTACGTTTTCAAGATTTCGGCGGATATACCACCGTATAGGCGGGATGTGCCCGATCCCTCGGGAATCTCCACGGTTTCTACAACTATACATATACGATACTCGTAATGAGGTTCGAATAGCTTGATCACTTTACGGAAAATGGCAGGATCGATCTAAGACCAAATTGTTCAGCGCTCATTGAGTTCCCGGATGAAAATAATGCCTTGGTACGACTTTTTAGGACTGCAAGAGATAAGCTTGAGAAACACGATGTCCCACCTTTAAAGTCGTGCTTTTCACCAATGGTAAAGCCGAAGCAAGATGAGCTCCCATTCGCCGACACAATTGGCGCTTTGGTTTTTGATGATCTTGAGGAGACATAAAGTGATTTCGATGTCATACTCGAAAGTCACTCAGCGATGCTCAAAGGATAAATAAGTTGCATGCTATATACATGTCGTCCCGAGTTTCGTTGCTTTTTCATTTGGTGAGCTTGGTTATCACATGGACCTATGGTATCGCAATATTGAAAAGCCTACAAGAATAGGAAAACGAATGTCTATGAAAGCATTTTATTGCTATCGTTATACGATAGAATAGGTTATTACAACCTATTGACTAGAGGTGGTCGCTTTTTCAAAGAATACATTGTGACATCCCACCGTAGTATAGAGCAAAGCAGAATGGATTTCGTGCGTAAGAATCGCCTAACATAAGAGGTGATTGTTTTCGGGGTTGTACGATGCAAATGGCAAGGGGATATCGATGGTTCGCACGTAGGGTCACGTGTAATTTTACCATCATCGCTCATCTGAGGCCCCGATATATGTATAGCCACTACTTGGACGCTCGGCTATTTGTAGAGTATATGGTAACCCTTCGTTTTTCGTTACGCTCACATGCAACACAAGGTGGCAAGAAATAGAAAATTATATGATGGTGCACCCTCATCCGATCAGAAATGATGCATCAGATATTGTTGGTCGCATCTCCGAGCGCAAAATCCACTCACCGATAAAGTATCTTCATGACTCCGGCCCTTTGGAACTTTGAATGCGGTATGTTATGTTTAGTAAAGCGCTAATCATTTAGGTTATTTATGTATGCAATTGTTGCTTCGAACTTCTTGTGATTGAATTTTTTACAATATTGTAAACCGCTGAGTTTCGTAAGAGTGGTCTAGCTCATTGTCATATCCTGTTGTGGTCGTTCTGACGGCAAAACTATACAAACCGCAAGATGTGGGATGATACATCATCGTTGAACTTCCCGATGAATACCTCGATCCCGAGGGGTTTTGAGTTGTGTCGAGTTTATGGTCCATGGTCCATGCGGTGGTGCTTTTCCCAAAGCACCGTATGTGGAACAGACGAGTGCAAAAAGCTTTTCCGAAGAATCTCGTGATACTACGCTCATTGATAAAGCAGAAAAGTGCATTACATGCGAAGAGACATACGATTGATGCGATTCGGCATGGTGTGAAATTAGACAATGCATATATGGTTCCATATAGCCGCAAGTTGTGTATGGCGTTCTATGCACATATTAATGTAGAATTTTGCGGGTGGACGATGCTCATAAAATATCTATTCAAGTACATTTCAAAGGGTACGGATAGAATAATTGCCCGGGTTAGTAGGCACATTGGGCAACCACCGCAAACATTGAATTCTGCTGGAACCTCTGACAATAGTGCGCCGAGACGGATTGATGAAATTAAAAACTTCGTTGATGCGCGCTATATTGGCCCTCATGAGGCTTGCTGGCGCATTTTTGGATTTGATATTCATGCAAGGCAACGGCGGTCAAATCTCGCGGTTCATCTGGAGAATATGCAACATGTTTCGTTTCGTGCAAGGCAGATGGTTCAATCAGTCCTTGATAACCCGGATGCACGTAAAACAACCCTTACAAAATGGTTGGCGTATAATGAAGCTATGGTGTCGGGCAGCCATTTGACATACTTGCAGTTTCCGTCTGAATTCGTTTGGACTAAAGGGGACAGGACATGGTCTCCTAGGCGGGGACTCAACAAACCGTCAATCGGCCGTTTGACGTATGTGCATCCAACTGCGGGTGATTTGTTTTACCAACGAATATTATTGTGCCATCAAAAAGGTTGCACTTCGTTTGCGGACATCAGAACCTTTGATGGCGTCACGTACATCACGAGTAGACAAGCGTGTAAAGCCATGGGTTTGCTGCAAAACGAACAGGAATGGGTAACAGCTATGAAAGAGAGCGCTGCTATAGCAACAGCTTCGCCGCTGAGGTCACTTTTTGCGCAAATATAGTTGTTCAAAGATATTACGAGTCCTATAAATCTATGGCAAATGTTTTGGAGACAGATGTCTGAAGACGTTCCACGGATACTAGCGGAGTTGCTGCATCTTCGACCATTACATGTTAACGACCGTGAACTAGAGGGTGGCGTATTGTATGAGTTACACGCATTGCTAGCCATCCACGGAAAGACACTCAGGGATTTTGGCCTACCCGACCCACCAGAAGGTTTGTTAGACTTATTTAGTAACCGGATAGTTATGGAAGAGACATGATACAATAGGGTTGAACCGTCTGGCGAAAGCAGGAGGCTAATTCCGCAGCTTAACAGAGAGCGCGAGGTCTTTGATACGATTGTAGATGCGGTGCGCAACGGCAAAGAAGAACCGATGTTCGTGTATAGCCATGGCGGGACGGTCAAAACATTTTTGTGGAAGTCCGTTATAACCACACTCGAGTGAAGGTAGAATAGTGTTAGCGGTGGGGTCATCGGGGTTGCATCATCGCTACTACCTACCGGTAGAACCGCGCATTCTAGATTTAAGATTCCGATAAACCTTACGGATGAATCGGCAGCACGATAAAGAAAAACACTCAATTGAGCGACCTGATGACGCGTGCCGAGTTGATAATATGGGATGAAGCACCGATGAGCGAAAAGAAATGCTTCGAGGCGCTTGACAGAACTCTCAAAGACGTTCTTGGCCGTCCGAATTTGGTTTTTGGCGGAAAATCGATAATGCTGGGCGGAGATTTCCGCCAAACGCTACCGGTAAAAAAAGGAGCTTCCAGAGACGCTATAGTTGCGGCATCAATAGCGGAGTCGAGAATATGGCATCATTTTAGGGTATATTCTTTGGTTGAAAACATGAGGTTACAAAGGCCGGACATGACGATGCATTTAAGAGAAATCGAATGTCGTTTGTTCTCCGAGTGGTTGCTAAATATTGGGGACGGAAATGTCGGTAGCAGAGGATGTTGAAGATCCCGAGAATGCAGTTGGATTCGCATCCCGAGACACTCATTCTTTTCCACCTGGTGATGCGAGGAGAGAACGACTCATCGAGTTTATATACGATGTCGATTCGTTAAGGCGCCACTGTAACAACCTTTCGTGATAAAGCGATAGTGTGCCCAAAGAACTAAACGCTAATATAATAAATAAAAGATACTTCAAAGACGATCCGAACGCCGAGTTCTATATTAGCGCCGATGATGATGATGCCTTTTTGAAATGATGGTGGTGCAACGGAACTTTATATCCGGTAGACTATCTTAACTTCATGAATTTCACGGCTTCCCACCACACTCACTAGAAGTCAAAATAGGTGTTCCGGTCATGCTCATCGAGAACTTAAACCGACAGGGGTTTGTGTAATGGTACACGCATGATCGTTACGCGGTTTGTTAAGTCGGGTCATCGAGGCCAAGATAATATGATCACTCGAATCGGTGAAAAAGTTTTTCTTCCACGCATACTTTTGACTATCAAGGAAGAGAAGATGCCTTTTGTTTTCAAGCGCAAGCAGTTCCCTATAAAAATATGCTATGCGATGACCATAAACAAAAGTCAAGGGCAGTCGTTAGCGCGATATGGGTTTACTTACCGCAACCAATATTTGGCCATGGCCAACTATACGTGGCATTGTCAAGAGCTACATCTCCACACGGTCTTAAAATTGTTGTTGATCCGCAGCCACAACAACCGCCAAACACTACCAAGAATATAGTATATAAGGACTTTTTGAGAAAAATCAGAAATCCCGGGCCCTAATGTATTTCAAGATCTTATGATAGTATTGTTTAAGCATTAGGTGTAGTTTTGTAGTCCGTCTGCATGGTTTTGAGCATCGTGTAATGCTTTGAATGTATGGATGCAGTTACATTATTAGCCTTTTATGCTATGTTTTTAGGTCGAACGGTCCAAGGTTTGCGTATACATTAGTGGTAAATTTTAGTTCCGACGGTGAATTGTTCGTTTGCATATGTGGTTTGATATACTGCTGTGTGCATTTTTTATTACCTTCATGTTAAGGAGCGACATACTTATCTATAATTTCTGATATCGTTTGCAGAACCATGGCTGGTGAACGGAAAAAAGATGTGGTGAAAGCGGCTACATCGCGTATGACCATACCAGGAGTGGCTACGAGAAGCGACACTGAAGATGAACTGGGACTTTTGTTACCGAAGTTGGACACTCAGAATATCGTGAAGATTGCATCGGGTGACGCCTCTGGACCAGCCGTTTCACCGCAATTGATACCATAGGGAAAGTGAAGGGAACAGCTGGACAAGACGCTGACACTAACACCAAAGACGTAGATCTACAAGAAAGTTCTGCAGAAACTAGCATCATAGAAAACGATACTGGTAGTACTTCCAAAGATGTGAAGAAACTCACAACACTGGACGCTAACGAAGCAGACATTAGCAATATTCAACCACATGACATGCAGAAGGAATTCCGTGTGAGGGTGTATCGCAAATGGACTTCAAGGAACGTTCCGGACCCGAACCCTACTGGTCTATGTTTCATACTGTTGGACAAACGGGTAAGCTTGGCAACACAAAAAAAATACTTTACTTTTCAGGCCAGAATTTAAACAAATATGCAACACGTGCCATTCGCAGGGAAACGTGATTCAAGCAACTGCAGAGGTGCGTGACATCCAACAGTTTCAGGTCGCTTTACAAGTGGGTTCCTGCTACAAGATTATTAGGTTCGGTTGCAAAAATACAGATTCATGGCAACGCACTCTAAATAATAACACAACGTTGTTGCTAGGCAAGTACACAGATGTTTCACCGATCGAAGACGATGGATTTCCGAATCACCACTTCAATTTCATAGCATACAACCAGCTAGCAACTAGATCCAATGTGCGCGACGCTGTCTTAACAGGTATTACCTTCATATTAATAACAGGTAGAAGGTTAGCATAGCATTCGTTCACATAAGACTTACAGAATGTATACAAACCCATATAGACTATGTAGGGACCATTCGGATCGTCGGAAAATCAAAGCATTCGGAGTTCAACGACGAACCGCATACTTAGAAAAATGTTGAGATTCAAAATCTGAAGTACGTTTTACCAACCTATAAGCTTTGTACATAGTTTCATATTAGTACATGACTGTATGTACCAATTTTTTTTCATGACAGTGGAAATTCCGTCACACTAAGCCTGTGGAACGACATGGCCACAAAGTTTGAGACCGAGATAAGCATTCCACTAGAACAGCCTATCATAATAGTGGTTAGCTCATGTTTGGTAAAGACTTTCGCTGGTAAGATGCAGTTATCGGCAACTCCTGCAACGTGTTACTATTTCAATCCCGATGTCCCGGAGGCAAATGAAATACGGCATGTGTAAGTTTCATATATTTGCAAAATGCTTTTAAGTCATTGTACAACTAACTGTCAACCATACTTCTAACTAAGTGCATAACCAGCTACACCGGCATGTTGGCTACTACCGAGCCACTCATGCTGCCACCACTACAGCAACAATCGCAAGATGAAGGTTTAGTTGACGAACCGGTTAAGACACTGACCTTGCTACAAATCACTCCACAAATGCTAACGGTAAGATTATATGAATACATTAAGCAGAACGACATCATATGTCTTAACTCGAAACGTGTTTACACAGCAAAGGCAAACCTTTATCACAGAAGCCGTCATTACGAAGATCCATGAGGACTCGATTGGTATGCCAACCTACGTAAACGTTGTAATGTAAATATCGAGCAAGATAGGTCAGACCGGCATTGTCACCAACTGTGGGTACCCGTGGTGCCAAACTACTGTGTTCGCATACTTTGCTATGTTAAATATTAGTTTTACTAATGAACACCTATGTCGACATCTATTTAAACACACGTATGCCATCTATTGTTTTAGATCAACCATTGCAGACGTTAGCGGCAAAGCCTCGCTAACATGGTATAGCCACGAGGCTCATGCGTTGCTTCCGATTTGCTCGGAGGTGCTGACTTACTTAACCGATCCAAACCCACGCTAGTTGCCACCGATTATCAAGGATTTGCAAAACACAAAGCACCGGTTTGTAGTGCACTTTGGAAACGGGAGCAAAAGAGGTGCCCCGAGGTTGATATTGGACAACGTAAATGATGCAACACGGCCTTTACTAGCATTAATCGCGCATGCGAGACGCCGTAACCAACGAATGCATCACCAAGGAAAGCTCCCTCGGAGGTTTTAGATGACATTCTCACACCTCCACCACTGTTGACCCCAAGAGAAACAGAACTCCTAAGGTCCGCACAAATCTCAACGGCTCGAAACAGCTTGTTTAGGCGTCTGTTGAAGAAGTGGACCGACCGTGCCTCAAAGAAATCAAAAAGCGACAGAAGGAATGGCACGATGTAATAATAGCAAAGAACTAGGCTTTAACCTTTGTTATGCGGTTGTAGCAACGCCGCAAAAAATAGTTCTAAGACTAGCTATCGATTTTAGTCAGAGGAACCCACATAGCATCTAGCAAAAGGGCCCAACTTAGAAAAGAAAATACGATAAGTTATGTTGTAAAAAAAACGCACGCGCGCAACCGCAATGTATCTATGTACAAATTGGTTGCAAAAAATTATCACAACAGTTTATATTTGAGCCAAAAGTAAGCGAAAGAAGAAACTAACTGGCCGGCAAACGCGCTAGCCAAAAAAGAAATTAGGAATCGGGATGATAATTCCGACACCGCTATGGCTAGCCCTAGCGTAACGTAAATATAAAACTCACTTACGCGACTTGTGGTGCATATAAGAGAACAATAGGTTCGGATAAACATAATACAAGACAACATTGCCATTACAAATAAACAATATCCGAAACCGCAAAAACTTAAGAAAGCAAAGTTTTATTAAATGAGAACATTACAAACAAACAACACAGAAAAACCATCGGTGAACACGCATAAAATGCAAACAACAACAAGCAACATGCTAGACCAAATCATTACGCAAGCACTTCCCTAACGATTCATAAATTTCGAATGTTATTAATATACCCCGCAAAGAACGCTGAAGCGACACGCGCTTCCGTAACGCTCCCCGCAACACGGTGCATTTAGAACGTTCACGACCACGAACTTCTAAAAATCTAATGATTCCCGAGCAACAATGCCACGCCTTCCTGTAAAACCTCTTGAATGAGGTCTTCCAATCGTTATCGCGCCCCAATTTCAAAGCAATGTCCGCGTATCATACTCTCCCACTCACGCTACTGCGACTACCTCCCTTTAAAAAAAAGAACCATACGGTCTTGCAAAACATCGCTATCGCAGTAAACCCAAGTTCCGCCAAACAATCACTACGCGACATTTGTGCAACCCAAAGCTTGGACCCAAAAAAAAAACAGCTTACATGCGTAACTACACGGTCGAGAATTTATACACCCAAAGAAAACATAAAGTCCCCACCACTAATAACAAGAGCAATGCCAATGAAAAGCCCTTACATTAGTGCTTGAAAGCGTGCAAACTATGATACCAAAAGCAAAGTATGGCATGACCGTAAAAGTCGCTAACGGTTGAGCGCATCACCACCAACGGTTTAGCAAAGATTAAAATACATGTCTAAAACAGAATACTACATCGAAACATTACTTCCACATTTACTAAAAACATCTAAATATAAAACGAGCACACAACGTAATGTAAAGAGCACAAAGATATAAAATAGCTTTTCATTAACAATCTGAAGTACACATTACAATGCCAAAGTTCGATATCATCAAACCCAAAATGAACTTCGACAGCCAAAGTTTAGACACATAGACCACTACATAGACAAACTATCTACATACCATCTCCTACATACCCAAACGACAAACACTAACATAATTACTTCCTACCCGGAAACTACCAATACCAAGCGACTAATTACGAGATAGCGCAAAACACAAAACAACAATCCCACACCCTAATAACCATCCGAGAGCCCTCATTGATCTCCATGAGCGTGACATCGACTTCCTGCTGCAAGAATGACATCGCGAACCAAACCAAGCGTCTGCTCCAAGCCTTGCAAATGTCACGCTGCAAGATTTGCAAGTTAGAAACACAACCCAAAGCGTCTACCCCTTTCCATCAAATGGACCCAAGAAATGGAGCTCCTAGCAAGGCGCTCGCGTTTCTCAACCTTATCCACGAAATGCATGCATTCGCCCTCTAACCTTAGCAATAAACAACGCCCCACAATTTCACTCAAACAAGAACTTAAAAGATGTAGCAATATATGTTGAACCGGTCGCCTTTTTGAGCTCATCGATATTAGGAGAAACCGCCATTGATTTAGCTAGAAAATGCGTGACTGATTGTGATTGGGGATCTCACCAAAACTATTATAAGCACCGCCAATCTTCGCTATCTACCCCAGTATTTACAAAAACGCTTAAGTACCCCTAAGGATATGCATAAATGACAAAAGGGTTAAACACAAAGCAAATTACGAAACGTGCCAAAAAAATAGTCTGGAAAAAAAGTTGCACTTACGCAACCTACAAGAATAAAAAAAAAACGCCTCGTAACACGAGAGAGGGGGTTTCACCTCGTTATATAACATAGAGCATTGATTGACATGAGAGTGAGGGAAAAGTTTTGCCAAAAGCTTGAAGTTTACAAATCTATGCATAAAATCTTTTCAAAACTATTTACATCGTAAAAGCTTTTTAAAAGACAATATAGAATAGTAAACAGTCTTTGAAATTTGAACATTATGAATGCTCAGAATTTAAATAAATATTTGATATAGACTATATAGTAGTAAATGGTAACTTAGAGGTACAATGTTATAATGATGAGTGAGTGAGAGATAAGGCTAGTCACTATAGTGGGTGAAGAACACCACCACCTTCACTCACCATGCGCCATCACCTTAGCACCCAACAATTTCGGTGCGGAAAAGGTCGCTTTTGTAATGGTTCAATGGTGCGTACCACCAAACATTTTCAAGTTTTATTTTATTTAATTATTTATTTTTCTTGTGTTTGTGAGGTATGTTTGTATAAAATGAGATATTTTATATTTTGGTTTAGTGATGTATTGAATGTTAGTGTGATGGGTATGGTGAAAAAATAATATGGAGCAAGTTGCTCGTCAATAAGTGAATTTGCCATTTTAGTAAAGAGAAATGATACGTGGTCCTAAACTTGCACCTAAAACCAAATGTCGATTCGACTACCGCAGACGACCACTTATTTTACAACCCATCGTGACGACGCCAAGTAGTTTTAGGCCTAAATTTAAGTCACGATCATTTCTCTTGGTAAAAGTAAAACTAAGCACATTTGTGGGGGGTGGTGATCGGGTGCAGGATCGGACTCAACCCGATCGGTAACACCACCCCGTGTTACTCGGCTAAGCGATTTCGGGTAGTAAATCGGGTTCCAAGCCCGATCGGTAACACATCACAATACAAACACAACCCACTTCCTGTCCTGTCTTCTTCTTCTTCTTCTTAGAACCAGATCAACAACAGTTTTAAGGTTTGTAAGAATGGTGGCTGACAAAGGAAAGAAACCCAAGATCTCCGCTCAAGAAAACGTTGAACAACTCGACACTGAACTTGTTTTGTCTATTGAAAAGCTGCAAGAAGTTCAAGATGAACTTGAAAAGGTACCAAATATTTGATCTTATTTTTAGGTTTTAAGATACCAATTCATTAGTTTAGTATATGTTTATTTGTTGGAATATATTAGGACTTGCAAAAAAAATAAAAAAAAAAGAAATTTGATCTTAGTGTCACTCACCCTCCACTTAGGGTAGTGTTAGGGTAGAATTGGGTATTTTTGAGTTGAAGGGTTTTATTGGATAGATGTGATGTGGCGATTCTAAGATTGTGCTTCACCCTTTCCTTAAGATTAGGAGAAACACAACCCGACCGAGTAGGCACGAACCACAGTCCAAGCCAGCTAGCCAACCAACCGTTGGGACAGTCCAAGTGTTTCCTTTGAAAAGGACTCCACACTGTAGCATATGATGACTTTAATTTCCTTTTTGTTTTATGTCACATTTGGTCATCATATTTTTATTTTCACCACTCACTACTTTCTTCACCCACACCACTACTATCACTCCCACTCTTCTCGTATATCTGTCGGTGGGTTGCTCCATTTTCATCACATTTTTCTCACACTATCATGCCACTACTATACCTGTTTGTTAAAATGCCCCAACCAAAACAAAACTAAACTTTTTATTTCATTTTCTTAGCTCACTTCATACGGGTAAGCTTCTATAGTTCTATGTTTTAACTAGAGTATATACTTTTTCCATTTTGGTTTTCAGACATTGTAAGGATATTTTGTTTTCTTTGTTACTATGTTTTGATGATTGTTGTTATATGGTTTTGTGTTATGTCTTTGATGATATTTTGTACTATTTATTTAAAAATTCATGTTAACGTCCAGAAAATGCTATTTATATTCTTATGAACTGGCTAATAAATATAAACCGGGTAAACGATGAGGTTTTAGGAGGTTGAGTCTTTGACTGAAATGTACGCGGCCTAACCGAGTTATCCTATGACTGTTTCTGACCCTTGCCACCACAAAATGTGTATCCAGTGATCCAAAAGGGTAGTCGCCCTGGGATTAGTTGGCTCGCAATGTCGAGTCGGAAACACAGGTAACAAAAAAAATAAAAAAAATTGTGTATCCAGTGAGTTTTGAACCATATAACTCTTGTGAAAAGGTTATGTGTCTTACCAATGAGCCATTTGGTGGTGGTTGAAATGGTTAATATTAGTGGTTAGGACATGGTTTTCAAGACCGAAGTTCAACATCATGCAGCAATTTTGGGGTCAAGCTTCACGCTAGTTACTGAGTTGGTTTTGGATAAAGGACTTGAAGGAACTCTTATCTTTAGTGGGATGACTTGGTTTAAACACTGTCTTTGTATATTGTCATGGGGATGGGCATGTGGGCGATCAGCCTGTTTCATTTGCATTTACTTGGAAATAGAAACAAAAGAAAGGTTCATTGCTTAAAGAAAGGTTAATCAACCTTTAACAAAAGAAAGGTTAATTCTTGTTAAAAGAGCTTTATCTTGTATAAAATAAAGGTTAAATGATTATACCTACTTGCTTTAGCAAAATTTACGTCAAAAATGACCCATTTTCAATTTTTATCGCATTCTGCTTTTCTATGAGCATTGTAAGTGGTTAACTCATCTTTAAAGTTCAACCTTTTCCCCAATGCTGTTCACCCTTTCGATAGCTTATTACTCAACCTATACAACATAATTGCTTGAGAAAATGAACAAAAAAATATCGTTATTGCTGGTAAAAGTATGAAGTTTGTTGTTATTATTGGTAAAAGTATAAATATGTTAGCTAATTTGTGCAATTATGCCAAAAGCAGAGGAGTCCCTACCACCTTAGCACATCCTATAAGAAAAAGTCTCGGGATCTAGGAGCCTTGAATGTTACTCAAGTTATAAAGTAGTTAACCTTAATAAGTTTTATATGTTTAAATATAATTTTATCATGAGTGCTTCATAGTTTTGTACAAGATACAGAGTACATTTTATTTACACAGTGAATTAATTAATGTGCTTTTGTGTTCTACTAATGAGTTGTGTACTTGTGTTCTTAATAAGTTTAGTTTTTTTTGGAATTATTTGATGTTCTTATTGTGAAAGTCCCCATGGATTAAGGGAATAATCCTTTTTAATTAGATAATAACAAAATAAGTAAAAAGAAGATGAAAGGTGAAATCAGTGAGGTTATTTTGACAAATATGAAAAGTGTAGTGTGATATAAATATATATGCATGCAGTGGGGACAATAGTGAGCCATTCTATATAGTGTGTTCTTTTGCTTTATATATTTTATACACGTTCTTCTAGTTATAAATAAAGTGCTTATATTAGAATCCCAGGCATTTCGTTGTTAATTACCTGTGTTACCTGGTAAAATGCAGTCTTTCTTTACTAGAATAACTCTTTTACAAATCCATAGTTTGTCTTCCTTATTTTTTTGTGACTAGTTGATGTGTGTAGGATTATAAAACAAAATCATGGACCAAAAACATGGCTTTGGAAGAAACGATCTCCCAGAAGTCGATTGATGCAAACATTGAAGCTGAAAATGATGCAGAGGTATTCTAAAACTCTACTTACTTAATTTTGTTGCAAGATTGTTACTAGCTTTTGGTTAAATGCCAAAAGATCAACCAGTTTTTTCACACGCTCAAGATGACCAACAATATGCTTTTGTATAATTCGAACCGGTTTAACAGATAAAGGGTTGTGTCAATTCAAATAAAATGGTAAGTAAAATGGATTTCTAGTTTTATGAGAATTTAAAAGTGCTCTGTGTTGATTGGTAAAAGTGTTAAAGGAGGTTGTTATATTGCGTAATTAACCTTGAAAAATTTAAATTTGAAAACGAGATATCTACAGAGTTAAATGAACTGAGACTTTAGAGAAGTGGTACAGTGGTGGTTACAAGAAGTAGTAGAGTAGTGGTTAGAGTGGTGACGGATCTAGGAAAAGTTTCTGCAGCTAACATACATATTTATGAGTTTTAGTATATAATCATAAATTGAGGAGGGAAAGTGATGAGAGGAAAAGAAATTATTATACCTACTTGTGGTTAAAGCATTGATAGTTGCCCATTTGGTTTGAATACATATTATTGCTTTAGTTGAATCATAATATAAGGAAAAAATGGCAACAACTTTTACTGAATTAGTTAATACTCTGTACCAAAAGACATACCACTTCTAGAATACATAGCTTCTTATTTTACATAAAGAAATTAACAATTTTGGTGGTTAGACTCTTAAACTTTATAACTGTACTTGTTGCAAACCTTATTTGCATTGCCACATTACTTAAAATCGCTTGTATACTTAACAACTCCTTTTGAGTTGCAACATCAGCTTTAGCAGACCTCATTTCACCTCAAATCGACTTTCAGAAATCCTACTTGAATTTTTGTAACACCAAAACCAAAGTTCAAGAGGCTAATGACCAAAATCGTTGTTGTTTAACAAATGATTATCAATATGCATTATAAAGTGGGCAATTTGTAATAAATTGTGAATATGATTGTGAATGTAAACAGGCTTTCGTTTACATGTTTTTGTTCAAAATAGTTTCTTATTGCAATGTATATTGCTTTTCTTGCATCTTTTGGTTTGATTACATCACATGGTCAAGTATGATAATTCCAGAAGTTGATAATTTAAACCATATCGTCTTTTCAAATATTTTTGTCTAAAATGTGAAACGAACACTATACATTTACAGGACGGGTCAATTTTGTACAAATTGTGGAAAAATAATTCACAAATGTTTATCTAAAGTCACAAATCCTTCCATATGCAGTGTTGTGAAATTTCAAGTAATATGGCTCAAAAGTCATCAGCCGTTTTATTACTTTTATTATGCTAATACATGTTGCATTTACTAACACAGAGACTTCAGTATGAGAGAGAAGCAGCTTTAGAGAGGACTGTGAAAAACCTCCATGAAAAGGTAGCTTCTCTCCTATGTGAGTGCAATGCCAAAGATAATCTCATAGCGAACATTCGAAAACCGCACAAGAAGCCATTGAAGGTAAATCATTGATCCTCTTATATTAAGGACTTTATTTATTTATTTATTTTGCATAAAATACTTACTTACCTTTTCATTTGTCCCACTTTAGTCTTTGTAATTTTTATGTATTTGGTTTTATATATAATGTAAGTTTGATATGAAAATATTAATGTTAATGGTTACAAGATAACGCAAATGACATACAAAAATATAGAATGACTAAAACATGACAAATGAAAATGTATGTTGCTATTTTTTTATAAAAACACTGAAATTTAATTCTTTCTAAGATCTCGTTCCTTTCAAATCAAGTGTTAAACATTTTTTGCTTTTAAATCTTGTTGTCTTCAAAGGTCGGAAAGAGCCATTGCAGAAATGGCTTTGCAAAATCAAAACTAGAAGCAGCAGTGCAGCAGAAAATAGAGGCTAATGAGAGATTGATTCACTTGAACTCTGCATTGAAGGATTACCGGCAACAAGTTAGTGCTCTAAAAGATGAGCAAGCAACCCGGTAAGTGACAAACTCGCAAATCTGACGATTGAAAATGCTCGGCTTGCTAAGGCTCTTATGATGAAAGAGGAACTAATCGAAGATGTAAGCCAGCAAATGTCTCAAGCGTCCGTAGAGTTCAATGAACTGATTTCGAGACTAGATTCTGCTGAAAAGAAAACGATATTCTGAAATATGAATATCAGGTTCTTGAAAGAGAACTTGAGATCTGAAGTCGATGTGCTGACGTGGCAAATCAACAGCATCAAGAAAGTATGAAAAGGGTGGTGAAGTTAGAAGCGGAATGTCAGAAACTTGGTCAGTGGTGAAAAAACAGGTCACAGGTTCGCATGATAAACGCCTGGTTTTAATGATAAACCGTTTATGTGAAGTTGAAGAAGAAAACAAGATTCTCAAAGAAAGTATTCATAAAGAGACTATGAAATTCATCTTCTGCAAGAGGAATTTGCTCAAATAAGGTGTGATGTAAGTCATGGCAATGGTGCTAGTCAACGTAAGATGATTGGAGTCTCAGATATGAGTCTAATGGATGATTTTGTTGAGATGGAAAAATTAGCAATAGTTTCTGTCGATACATGCAATCTAGATTCAGTAGGCAAAGAGTTGGTACCAGTGGCAGAAGGTGACAGTTGGTTACAAACCGTTCTAAAGGCGATTTCGAGCAAACCCACGTTTCTAAAAGAGGTTTTGACGATATTTTGGAGGAAATTAGATTAGCTTTACAATGTCGATATGATTCGGGCTCAAATGACGATCCGGTTAGTGGTTACATCACATGGAAATCGCCTAATAGTGACAAATCATCAACTAACAAGGCAAATATGATATCACCAGAAAAAGGCACCGTGAGCCCAAAACCGAACTGGAAGGTTTGCAAGATTCAAAATTGATGATTGAGGACCAGTTGGAGAACCAGAAGCTGATCAATGAGGAGCTTGATCATAAACTATCGGTTGCTACAGTTCAAATAAATGAAGCGAATCAGAAGTTATCAGCTCTTAAAGTGGAACTAGAAGATAGAAGTCATTGCTGTGAAGAACTTGAAGCAACATGTCTCGATCTACAACTCCAACTAGCAAGGTATGCCCACTTTTAGTTTTCTGATTTTGATTATTTGTAACAGATTTTGAAAATTGAAATGTCGTCTGATTTAGAAAATGTAATGTGCAGTGCGTCTAATAAAGATGTGGTGAATGTAGATGTTGAGCAAGAGGTGAAACAACCACAAACTGTAAGCACTTTTTTATCTTTACAGGAACGAGACATGATTCCACCTTAAACAGTCAAAGTCAACGTTGTGCTAAAACTAGAGGTGGCTAAAAGGCGGGTCGGATTGTTTAGTAACTCGATAAATTCTGGAATTGGCTGAAATTTTTATCCAAATATTTATGCTAAAACTATAGGTGAACAAATAGTCCTCCCGACGGGTCAAAACAGGTAAATGTTGGGCAGAACGTTGGTTGATCCAAAACACTTTATTCCGTATATAATAATTTTTGTACATGTATTAATATGTTAAAATGATTACAAATAGTATATTCTCTCAATGGCAGGCTGAATAGAATGATTTGCTCGCTTTTATACATTAAAAATACATTTTGTACCACAATTGACCCGTTTGACCCATTTCCTTTCAAACTTGATTTTTTGGTTTTAACCGGTTGAGATAAACCTACCCTGGATCAAACTATTTTTAACTAACAGGGTCGAAATTGCCACCTCTAGCTAAAAGTAACAAATGATTTTTCAAACTAACACCGGAAAAGCCAAGATAGCGAGCACAACTTTTGACCCTTTAATCTTTACATAATCACTCATATCCGTCATTTTAAATTTGGTGATGTTATTTTATATTTTCGTCTCCTACCCTGTTTGTATGCATGATCAAATATTGTTTACAGAGATAATTTATGAAAAAGATATATAAGTTGTGACAACTTTGCAGGGATGGGAATTAACAGTAGCTTCTGCGAAATTGGCGGAGTGTCAAGAAACCATATTCACCATCAGCCGCCAGCTAAAAGCACTGACACCACCAACAGAACAATCAGATTTGACTACTGATAAAAAGTCAAGCCAGCATTCATCTCTACGTGATCATATGGTTGCAGAGGACAGTGGTGACACGGATGATTTAAGCTCTCCGAAGACTAAGGAGGTCATAACTGCTACAGAAACAAAAGTACCACTACCTGTTGTTCGTGTTGGGAGCTGCAAGTCACGCGCTTTGGTCATTGTACCTAGTAAGAAGCGGGGTAAAGGTACCGAGCTGTTGAGGAAGCTTTTGTTTAGGAAGAAGAGAGGAAGCAGCAAGAAGGTGCTCACCATTGGTGCATAGAAATGGGATGCTCTAGAATGGTGTTTAGTTGTTTATGTAGTGAGCTTAATGACTTGTGTTTGTGAGCTTGGTTATGTCTAGTATTGAATAAATAAATTTGTATCAAAGTATTAAATATGAAGTCTGAGAGAGTATTTGGCATGAGCAAAATGACAACAAATGGCCTATAGGTTTTGAGTTGAAAGTTGTGTGTGTGTGTGTGTGCGCCGTTTCCAGCAGGACCGTGACTAACACCAGTCATTGACTCCTCCATCTTTGTCAAATTCAAGTATGTGACAGTTGTGTAATATAGTGAATACTGAACATGTACAGTGTAGACATCAATCAGACAAACTCATATTCAA
Organism: Chrysanthemum lavandulifolium; assembly: GCA_022545495.1. Classification (NCBI taxonomy): domain Eukaryota; kingdom Viridiplantae; phylum Streptophyta; class Magnoliopsida; order Asterales; family Asteraceae; genus Chrysanthemum; species Chrysanthemum lavandulifolium. The sequence goes on along the minus strand of CM040239.1, from coordinate 62,145,957 downwards.
AGCCTTTGCAATAGTGCTTCTTGCTCAATTGATACAAGGCCAACATTTGCCAAAATTAGGAGATCAACTAACAAAAAGAACAGTCGCCACCAAATAAAGCACTTTGAACCGTAATCTGAAACACAGAGAGATGGCATTTGGTTTGGAGTGATAATGATTAATCAACTGCTAAGAGTGTTTAACAAATTCTGATTATTGAAGTGTTAAGTTGCAGACCAACCATCAGAGTCGATTTTGTCACATACACACTTGATCAATTAGGTGTTCATTATGTTAGTTAACAAAGCTATATGAAAATATGTCAAAATAAACATAGCTATATGAAAACATGTCCAATAACACAAATGGTGTTCGCACAATTTGAGCAGTCAGTTTCAGATTTTGTAGCTGTATTCTAAACAAAGTTGAGCAATCAACAAATATGCCACTTGCTACTCGTAATATAAATTTTAGATGTTGTTGCATTTTTGGTAAGACAAACCATATTAATTTTACATTTTGTAGTTACATTGTTGCAAGTCTCGGCACTCCGCTACCAAGGTGTAAACTTTGATGCACATAATAGAGATGCTCTAATGGTTCCAAATAGGGTGTCGATTTGACCCGACGAAAATTAGAAGGTTTGAGTCAAGTCTAAATAGATTTTGAGGTTAAGGTCGACCAAATAACCCGCTTATTAAAAAGTCATGTTCGAATAAATAAACGAATCGCGTTTAAGATTTTTTTTAAATTAAAAATTATTTATATTATATTATACGGGTAAATGGATTAAGCGGTCAACCCACAAACACATTTAACATGTTTAACTCGTGTAATGTGTCAACTTATTTTAGATCAAAAGCCCTTCTAAGAGTTTGCCATAACCAGTTTACAAGTTTCAAACTTAAACAAATGGAAGAGCAAGTAAGGCATCTGGTTTAGCCCTTACCAAACTACAAATATAGCATCCTCAAATTACAAGTTTACAACCCATCCTACTAAAACACAATAAGCTAGTGACAAAATTTTAGCAGCTGTTTTGCATCATGTTTTAAAATCAATAGCCCAAGTACGCTAGAAAGTAGCGCAATGCCGATTGTAAATAAATCTATAAACCACAGTAATAACAACAATATGGTGTTCAAGAAAGAAGCACAATTAAAAGTCTTGATGTAAACAAAACACCATCAATGGTATATTGGTATCACAGCAAAAACTCAAACATTCATAAAAAGAACTCAAACATTGCAAGGCGTCAACGGCCTACAGAAATAGTTTCTTAAGAACAAAGCTTGTTGATTCTATCCTAATTCACATAAAAGAGCTGTAACCTGGTAACCTACAATGCAACTCTGAACCAACACATGCATGTTTGGAGCAATATAGCTCAACCAACAAATACCAAATAAGAGTAAAACCACAGCACCAGCAATAATTGATCATTACCGTCATAAATTAAGTACCTCCTAAAGCCCAAAAAACAATACAGTAGACATTTAGACATCTAGCGAGAAATAAGCCTTGCAAGTGTCTCATCTAAATGTTTTTACTTTTTATCATAACACATTCAAAGAAATTACCTTAATCCTTCAAACAATTGTCATGTACAAAAAAAACTAGAAAAATACTCAACAGAAAAGTGTTTTATACACCACAAAAACAAAATAAAACAGACCAATCTCAACTAATGTTTGTCATTCTGTTTTGATGCAGCTACAACTATAAAAAATAATGCTTAACACCACATTATTCTGAATACAAATAACAACACCACAAAAACAAATTAAATTTATGTGCTGATCTTATAACAAATCTTAATCAATTAAGTTGGTAGACTACACCATAAAAGCATATATGAACAAATACAAGTGAGCAAACCTCTATTAAGTATTAACACCACACTATTCTGAATCCAAATAACAGAAACCAATATATTTGTCACTACTTTTGCCTTATATCGGTATTGTCATCAAACATCAGCTCAAAGACTCAAACTCGAGAACTGATGAAAATACGGATAGACACAAAGCAGTTAATTCTCTACATATATTACTTAAGCAAAACACAAGAGTGTGGTTAAATCATTTTCAGACTAAACAGAAGCTAAGGCTTGACAAAAGCCCCTGTAAATATGGCTGAATATCAATACATAAAATTGATAAATCAGTTTTGACTGTGTATGTGTCAAATGCCAAGTTCAAACTTAGAAAAAAGTCGGTCAAAACTGATATCATTTATAAACAAGGCACTGTTTAAGCGCTGCATTACTAAACAACCCCAAACACCCAACAACTAATTATCAGAATATCTAATACCCAAAACCTAAATCTTGGTGCTCGTATGGTTCCAGAAGTCACTAACCAGCTTCAAAATAACCACCTAAACCAAATACCAACAAACACTATACAAATGAAGTCAACTATCCAATTTTCATTAAACTAAATATCTAGTTCATACAGTATAATTCTAAAGTAGCTAACAGAAAGATTGTTTAACAGCCTACTCTTTAACATACTAATCAGATTAAAAACAACATTAGAGAACCCTTACACTCTGTTCGCGAGTTTGGTTTAATGAAGAAAACAAAGTCTTCCAGAAGAGGAAGAAGATGGTGTTCTCAAGTTTGTTAACCGGAGAAGAGAAGAAAAGACAAGAAGATACAAGCTGTTTTGTCTTCAAAATCCAGATTTGGGAAGAAGAGGGAGGAAGGAAAGTGGATCACTTCTCTTCTCTTCTTTCCTTTACTTTCTTTTAATGAGGATCTCATGAACACAGTGTTAGCACTATCATAGTGAACTAATTTGACGTTTTAAATAGTTTTACCAATCAACCATATACAACCGAGCTATATATCAAAAATCTCAAAATTCTAAAGCAACATCTTCTAAATACCTCTTAATCCAAGATCAGGCTACATAAGTACAACAATACCAAATAATAACAATTATTAAAAGCTTAATCACTTGGTAAAAAACTCATATACCAATACTATATATCTACTCTAACTTATCATTTCCTGAAAACCAAAACCAACAAACATCTAAAACACAAATAACCAAACCCAAATCCTAACAAATGTAAACCAACATCAACAACAAATAACCTCAATAGCAGAACTTTAAAAAGAAACATAACCAATACTCATAAAATGATCATAAAGTGATTAAACCAAATCACATACAACCATCCATAATCCATACATCCATCATCAAAACATAAGTCTAACATGCAAAACTTAAACAACTAAATTAATAATCCAAAACATAACATACTTTTTCTTAAACCATATAAAACCAAAACATAAAAACCAGACCATTTCCTCTGTCGCTTAACGGTAAGACTTCTGGAACCTTGCACGAGCACCACGCCCACCAAACTTCTTAGGCTCACATCTCCTAGGATCAGCAACAAGCAAAGTCCTGTCATACCTAACAAGCACATCCTTAATCTCCTTCTTACTTTCCTCATCAACAAACTTCTGGTAATAAGCCACAAGAGCCTTAGCAATGCTCTGTCTGATAGCATAGATCTGCGAAGTGTGACCTCCACCTTTCACCCTGATCCTCATGTCAACACCTGCATACTTGCTTCGACCCACTAGCAAGATTGGCTCGTACACTTTGGTACGGAGGATCTCTGGCTGGATGTGTTCGATGGGGACACCGTTCACCTTGATGAGGCCACGCCCGGCCTTGCAGTGTGTGACTGCGACCGCGGTTTTCTTGCGGCCGAAGCATTGGACGGAGTTGGGTGCGGCGGCGGTTGCCATGGTTTTGTTTGTGTTGTTGTGAAACGCTAACCCTAGTTTTGGGAGATGGAAATATAAGAGTGTGTGACGGTGAAATGAGAAGTAGGGTTGTGTGTGTATATGTAGGGATTAGGGTTTGGAGTTTTGGGCTTTTGTGGGCTGGGTTGTAAATGGGCTATAAGGTTGATATGTTTTAAGATGATTTTAAATTTTATTGTTAGCTTCATAAAGTCATAAACTACGAAAATCAAATAGTATAGCAATTGGTTGCTGTTCATAATAAGCCCATAATTTGAATTATAAAGATAATTCGATAATAATAAGGTTGATATGTAAGTTAGGGTAAAAAAAAACCGGCGAACCGAAACCTAAAAGTTAAAGCAACAAAAAGACCTAACCAATTAAAAAACCAGCGGTCAAGTTTTGGTTTTAAGTTTTAACGAAAACCGAAATTCATATACGGTTATAATTTTATGTGAAAACTATACCGAAAATAACCGCATCGTCCCATGATGATATAAGTTACAATTTAAATACTTGTAAAAAAATATAAGTCTTGTAATGGATAATATAGCAATTTTTGAAACATAAGTCACATGTGTTAACTAAGTGTGAGTTGTTATAAGATTGTATGATGTGTATTTTATCACATATTACTTGACACACCAATAAAATGAATTGAAAGGTGCATATCTTTAACATAGAATGATGGTATACTCGTTCCGTCTTAAACAACTAAGCTTTTTGTTAGTAGACAATTCAATTGCATGACATTGAACATCCACTTGATCATTATCGGATATTGATAGGATAACCAATATTATAAAAATAAAGGTTCATAAGTAGTACAAATGACCAATATAATATTATATATTGTAAATAAAAGAGCATAAGTCATTTTGCATGAAGCAAGCCTAACGTACATATGCATGGAGCAAAATATTAATAGAAGAAGTTACATGCTCATGGGTGCCTGCACATTGAATAAAATATTAATTACTTAGGCATAGAGCAAAGAAATTACATCCAAATGAATAAAAGGAATGAGTCAGCAACTACTCACTTAGAAGCTTGCCAATGCCTTATAAATAGAAGAGAATGCAAAGGGCATAGACACACTTCACACTCACAAGTATCTCACTTACTACTTTCTTCTTAGTACCCTTTTATATTTCCTGCTCACACTCCCTTTCGATGAATGCATTTCTTTTATCAATATAAAAGAAGTAATTCATATAAACAATTATTCCCTCCAAACTGAATTACTCGGGTCCTATCCGGATTAGTGGCGTAAAACCGCATGATAAATGTGAGTTACCAACAGGGAATCGCCACCCGAAAAATTCTATCCTTCAATAAGCCTTCATACGATTCCTTAATAATATTAGTGGTAACACTATGTATCGTCATAACCACCGGTCACCATGTTATATGATAGCTAGCACTTGAGCTCGGTTACGATAACCCGGTCACATAACACGTCGTAACCTTGACCTGTGATTCTACGCTTCATCATTTGGCGCCATCCGTGGGACCCAAAATAAAAACCTATATTACACACACTAGCGGCAAGAAAGCCGTGAACATGAGCGAAGAGAACCGAATCGACTCCAACCCGTGAAGCAACGAATAATCAAGGCGAGCCCAACGTCGAACCAACCCCGATCGCCATTAATGCAATAGGGCCCAACGACCCTACCTCGGGACCAGACTCAGAAGACCCTGTGATGCAATTCGTAGTCCATAACTTTGACTGAATGAATGCCATGTACAAGGCGTTCACGCAAAAGCTCAACGACGTTCCGCACCAACGAGTTTTGGCAGACGTCGACCCACCGGTTTATTGAACCATGGAACTCGGATTCGGATTAATTACATCCGGGAAATAATAAAGAAAACGCTTTCGTGGAAAGACACAACAATGACCCCTCAAAAAGTCGTGCCACCGTTGGAGGAACGCCCTTAAAAGATACAACTAAAAAAAGACCAGGGTTGAATAATGATTTCTACCACGAGCCCTTTGTATTTAAAGAAGCGGAGAAAGATGTGCGAGATTTAGTAGCTTCTCCATTTACCAAACGGATCCGAGATTACGACATGTCAGACGGCATCAAGGTTCCCACCAACTTGCGGACATACGATGGCACAACGGACCCGGACGATCATCTGATGGTCTTTATGGGAACCATGGACATACACAAACTTCCGAGCCGGCATGGTGTAGATTCTTCCAAATCACGCTATCTGGGCGGCGTGTTCTGCACGACAACCTCGCACTGGAAGCATCGACAGTTTTCACCACTCGTAAATAAGTTCGGCTAACTTCTTGCAAGAAAGAAGGTTCCAAAGACCCAAGCGAAATCCTTGGCATACGAAAATGACCCGATGAGTCACTAAAAGATTACGTAGCTCGATTTAGCAAAGAGACCTTGCATATGGCGCATCGCTCACGATGCCATGGTATCCGGTGCATTCATTAGCGGTCACGCCCGGACGCCTGCTCAAAGACCTAATCGCAAAACCTCCCACGCCTTTGGAAGAGTTGTTTACTCAAACCCACAACTTTATACGAGTGAAGACGCGAACAATGAGAACCGCTCCGAGAACCACACCGAGAAAGCGAAGCAAAGACGCAACATACAAAGACCTTCCACGAAGAAGCGGGGATAAGCATGTTTCCGTCGTCACTCGACATACTGTAAAGTCACGGGGCCCCGCGTGAAGCTTTCACCGCATTGATAAAATCAACCGCATAAATACTGGCCACCTCGAAAGGAAGGGCCATACTTCGGCCCCCACAAAAAATGTTCACCCCCGCCAACAAAAGGGACCGAACGAAGTACTGTGAATTTCACGAAGATCACGGCCACGACACCAACGATTGTAGAGACCTCCGAAAGGAGATTGAAGCGTGTGTTCGGAAAGGGCATATGGCTCATCTAGCCAGAGGGGCCAAGACAAACAACAACAACCAGGCATCAGGATCAAAAGAGAATTACCAAGCACAAATAGAGTGGAGTAAAAAGGCTAGCATGATTCCTAGCATCACGTTCTGCGAGGATGATCCAATCCCAGAACATTGTACTGGTGATAATCCGCTAATCATTACTGCCGAAGTCGGTACAACACGGGTCCATAGAATTTACGTATACGGTGGAAGCTCTACTGAAATCATGTACGAGCATTGTTTCGAGCAACTGACAGCAGAAGAAAAAAAGACAATGCGGCCGCCAACGTCCCCGCTCGTCGGGTTTGCCGGCCAAGTTTCATGGCCTTTAGGGTTAATAACCTTGCCGATAACCTTGTGCGACTACCGAGGTCACGTTAGCCGAACAGTGATGGCAGATTTCATGATCGTAAGAGCCCCTTCACCCTACAACATCATCCTGGGCCGTCCAGGAATGATGAAATTCGGCGCTGTGGCTTCCACCTTACACGCCTTAGTAAATTTCCAAACGGAAGAAGGGATCGCTATTATAAAGGGTGAAAGATTCCAGCCAAACAGTTGCAACAACATTTCTCGGAAAAGAGACCATCCCGAAAGAACCAACAGCGCTGGAGACACAGAACATATAGTTAACATCCACCCGAGAACCTTCCCTGTCTAGCAGAAAAAGTGAGTCATAGCGAAGGAACGAAGTGAGGCGATCGCAACCGAAGTATCCAAGCTAGTCGAAGCAAAAATACTCAGGGCAGTATTTTTCCCAAGATGGGTCTCCAACCCTGTAATGGTGAAAAAGGCAGACGGAGCATGGCGCATGTGCATCGACTTCACGAATCGAACAAAGCTTGCCCCAAAGGCGGTTACCGCACCGAAAATAGACCGTAAGATAGAATCCCTAGAAGGGTTCAAACTCAAATGCTTCCTAGATGCTTACAAAGGCTACCATCGACACGCATGGCCAAGGAAGACGAAGAGAATACATCGCTTCACACAGAGCAAGTGGACATTCGCACGAGAAAATGCCATTCGGCTTAAAAATGCCGGAGCTACCTACCAAAGACTAATGGACAACATGTTC
>CM040239.1:61989787-62138108 GCA_022545495.1 Chrysanthemum lavandulifolium | reverse complement strand
TTAGCTATTATTTCTTTTACTTTCAATTCATGTATTTTGTACCTTTGAATATTGAATTGATGTGCATGATTAATATGAGCTGCTAAGCACCCTTGGTGCTAGCCTATTTATGATTCCTTAATTGTTTTGTTTACGCTACCTTTACTCCGTACAATTATTTCTAAGTGTATGCATGCATAGTTCTTTGGTAGTCACCCCGGTTCGGTAGTTTTGAATGGCGGAGGCCAATTGCTCAGAGATATGACCAACCCACCCTAGGTGAGCGGATCAGACGGGAAGGGTAAGATACACCAACCCACGACCCTTTCTACTTGTAAGCGATTTGACCAACCGATCACCCATCGCTTGGATGAACTTAAGAATCGGGGGTGTAGTGTCTAAGTTCCCTAACGGTCGGGCACTCACTATTTAGAATCTAGCATGTAGCGGTACTTAATGACTCGGCTTAGGGACCAGTGAACAACAGACTTATGACGGTGCATACCGATTTCTCTCATGGTGGCATCTTTGTCGATAGGTTGAGGCGAATTGACCAAATATGTCCTCTCGAATTTGACCCCACCTGAAGTAATTGGAAGTAAGTAGACGAGACATAACTAGTTAGGATGATTAACTAGGTTAGCACCACTATTCCTCTATTGATTTCCTTTCTACCATTTAATTGCTTTTATATTCTCGCATTCGTAGTTTAATTAATTAAAACCATATCAAACCATTTATATTCTCGTGACAATTAGACTTAGTAATTATCCGACACACATAGCTCTTGGGACGACCTCGGCTTTTACCATTTACTACACCACACACGACCGGCACGCCTGTTAGCATTAGTAGACTATAGGTATAATGAGACACTATAAATATTAAGACCCGTCAAGAAACTCGCATCAAGTTTTTGGCGCCGGAGTTATATTAGATTTTTATTTAAGTTTTGTTTTGATACTATGACTCTTAATATGAACGATTATCTCACCACATCTACTAGTAAATAGGGATCACCATCCCACTTCAAGAAAATGTTAAATTAATTTTGGGACTCGCTCTGATGAACTAAAAAGATGTCGCTTTTACGGGACCAAAGACGAAGAAGCACACCAACACATAGCAAAGGTATGTGAAATCGCAGATTTATTCCACGCACTGAGTCTCAAGAGATCATGTTATGATGAGGTCTTTCCTTTACCCTAAAAGGAAGAGCTGTAGATTGGTTAAAAACTTCCATTAGGATCTATTACAACATGGAACACCTTAAGAAGGCTTTTCTAAGGAATATCGAACCCTCAAAAATCCTTCATCAGTTGATGAAATTAGGAGGTTTAGCCAATTCCATGGTGAACCGCTATTTACAGCTTGGGAAAGATTTAACGAAGCCATCCTAAAATGCCACGAGCAACTGCAAATATTCTACAACGGGTTGAACATAAAGACTCGACAATTGTTAGACTCTAAAGAACCTATCCCTTTAATGACTGCCGATAAAGGATGGAAAAAAGTTGAGGAAATTGCGCTCCATTCGTCATCATGGAACGAAGAGCAGGATGAAGATCCTATAGATATACAACCTGTGATAAAAAAATCTGGAGGAATTTGAAGTAGACATGCAATCCCTGACCGAAGAAGTCGAGATGGTTAAACACAAGTTCGTTAAACCCATTGATGGGAGAGTGACGGATCTTGAAAAGGCTGTGAAGATGCTTGTTAAAGAATCCAGCAGAAAATATGATGAGAACGCAAATTTGGTTCGGAATCTCAAGCGAGATTACGACAAAGCACTTAGAACACAAGCAACTACTATTAGAAGACTTGAAAATCAAGGGAAAACCAAGTAATCTTTCGTAAGGGATGAAGGTGACTTGCCTAGCACGATGTAAACAAATCCTCGAGATCTGCTCACGCCATTACAACAAAGTGGATTAAACTATAAGAAACCGGCTACCCTTCGACTCTTAATGATCCAATAATGAAACACCCCAAGATTGCAATAAAGAAACTAAGGAGGCTCAACCTTCACAAAATGGTCATTCATACATTCCACCAATTCCATTTCCTGGAAGGATTAAAAAGAACAAGAACGGTGCTATTTCAAAATTCATGGAAAAATTCAACAACTCAAGATTAATATTCCTCTCAGAAGCCTTGGAGCAAATGCCAAATATGCCAAATTTATGAAAGATCTCCTTACCCATAGAAGACTCTCCGACCCGGACACATGTTACTTTAAACCAAATATGCTCGTCGCCTTTTAAAAATATGCCTCAAAGAAGAGGATCCCGAGTTTCACCACCCCGCACTATCTGGGAATTTTATTTAACAAAGCCTTTGCACGACCACGGGCAAGCATTAGTCTTATGCCATTCTCTCTTTATTCACGTTTGGAATTGGGAGAATAAACCAACTAGAATGTGTATCGATCCGCTAATAAATCTACTCAATATCCTAAAGGGATAGCTGAAAATGTTCTTGTAATGATCGATAAATTTGTCTTCCCGGTCGACTTTGTGGTTCTGGATATGGAAGAGGATGATATCCCTATTTTGCTCGGAAGACCCTTTCTTGCTACAGCACACGCTATGATTGATGTCTTCAACAAGAAAATTTCTTTAGAAATTGGTAATGACAAGATTATTTTCGACCTGGAAAAATCCATGAGATATGCTTCTTTCACCGATGACAACCTTGATGATCTCGACCTTATCGAAACTAACACTCAGAAACATGCCCAAGAATGTTTTCTTCCTGATCCTCTGAGATCATTAAAATTCGATGATAATGATGGGATATCTAGCGACGAAGAAAGCAAAACTGAGGTACTGACCAAGAACAATCAGACAGTATGTTCAGTAAAAACCCCGGAGGAAGCTAATGCTCCCCTGAAACTTAAGGAGTTACCTCCTCATTTAGAATATGCATTTATCGATGAAGATAAAAATTATCCTGTTGTGATCTCTTCTCTCATATTCCGATCGAAGAAAAGGAGTCATTACTACGTGTTTTAAGCAAGCACAGGAGCAATTGCATGGAAAGTCTCCACATTAAATGAATTAACCTTCATATTGTTCCCACAAGATACTTATGGAAGATGATTTTAAGCCGTAGTACAACCACAAAGGAGCTTAAACCCTAAGGTACAAGACGCGTGAAGGACGAAATCATTAAGCTCCTGACGCAGGACTAATTTATGCTATTTTCGATAGCCCTCGGGTTAGCCCGATTCATGTCAGCCAAAAAAGGAGGAATGACAAGGGTTGTAAAACCCTAAAAATACGAAACGTGTTAAGAGACTAAAATACCCTTGAAATCGAACATTTATTAAATACGAAATACGCTTATATCATTTAACGAAAATTAAAAACTTAACTTACGAATAATAAAAACTTAACTAAAATATGTATGCGTGATCGACATGGTACGACGAAGATTAAACATCTCGCGTAAAAGTTTGGGCCTCACTTTTCGTTTGTTGTAATCCGATGGGCGCGTTTGTTTGAGCCGAGAGTCCAAGGCCATAGGGGCGCGTTTTGGTGTCGTGTGGATCAGAGTCAAGGCCCAAAGGCTGCGGGTTTTGTTGTGTTCGTTGACTAGGCGTAAACCCAAACCCTCCTAAAAGCCCTAACCGAAATTTTACTACCACTATAAATATAACACATAAACTCAAAAGTGAAACCCTAGTTTTGGTTGCCTCTCTTCTCTTTTCTCCCATTCGTCAATACCTACACCTTTGGTGTCGAGATTTTGCTTCAACAAAGCTAAGGTATAACGTGTTTCGCCTTCCTTTGATGCACCTTAAGTTAATATATTGTAACTTATTTGTTTTAGTCGACTTGTGTTTTTTTTCCTTGTGTCGAGCCGTATGAAACCAAACAACACAAACCCTAATGATTTGAACCTTATAAGTATTAAAGAACATGTATGTAATATGTATTATTGAATCGGATCATGGTTAAGTCGAGCTATAAAAGAACCGAACCACATATATAAATGTTATCATGCCTAATAAATTCAAACCCTAATTGGAATGGAACCCTAAGTGTAATTAATGGTCTAAACATGTGATTATAATGGTTTTAATAAACCCAAAACCGGATGAGATCATATGTCGAACTTGTGCGTGTCATAGATCGAATTTTATAAGTACAATAATCTGGGTTTTTGTTGGAAAAGTTTATTTTATGTCTTAGTTAAGTTTTCCAAGTGGTTTGGTCGGATTTGGAGTTGTCTAAGTCGTATTTTGAATTTTACAAAATCAAGTGTCAAAGCCGAGAAAACGGTCGAAATTTAGTTGTATTGTTTGATTTTTCATTTTCAAACCATAAGGAATTGGGAGCCTCCTTTTACAGAGTGATATTTATGACATAAATGAATTTCGGGAGTTTTGGGAATTTTTCCAAGGTGTCTAAACATGTCCAATAAGTGTAAACTTTTAAGGTGTATTTTCTCGACATTACGATAGGTTTGGACTTGTGATTTTCCATAGGCCATTTGGCATAGAGATAGAAACCACCAATTTTGGAGACTCTTTTAAATCATATGGAACCCCTGGATTTTGCTTGATTTCATTTGAGCTAAGTAAGTATTTTATAAAAATCGCTAAAGTCCGGTCCGAATATGAGTTTAAGAAACCGAAAGATAAAATATGATATCAATAGGTAACACACTTACAAAGGCATAAGAAGCTTATAAAGGAACTAATAAGTATTATACTAATCGTAATCCGTAGATTCATTGAAGAAGACGCGGGCGTCAGATCTTCGTGTTCGCTCATTCATTTGCTTTTCCTCATTTGCTTTAAGGCATGCGATATTCCGACCTTTTCAAGAAAGGTTCCTTATGACGCCTCTTTTCGTTAGCTTTTCTATTTCAATTATTAGGATTCCTATGCCATTGCTATGATTCCTTCGCTTATATGAATCTCGCTTGTCTCGAACTTCGCTTGTTGAACCTTGCTATGTTTGAGTATGAATTTCGATTATGAACTTCGATTATGAACATCCGATTATGAACCTCGACATGAGCGTATGATATGTGATCGCTGATATGAACCTTGATTTCGAACATTTGATATGAACCTCTCTCGATTTATTTGATCCGTTGCTTCTCTGAAACTTCGCTAGTGAACCATGAAATATCCGATTTGGACTTTATGATATGAAACCTCCGATATATATATATATATCTCATGACTTTATGATGAATTATGATCCGTGTCAATTATGACAACTGCTTGACCCAAGTTAGTTTGACACCGAGCCAAATATTTCACTAGTCATGGGGGTTCCATGTCCAGACGCGTGATGCACTGATATGACTCTAGGGCGTAGAGTGATGTTCTCGCCACGCCTCGATGGTGGAAGCATATTTTGTATATGTAGGAAGGGGCGATGGATGCATCCTAGATCCGACCGTTATCCGATATGATTTGTCGGTGAATGATGTCGCTAGCAATACGCTGTCTTCACAAATTTTGGGAGCTAGCTACTCCATTGGTTACCGAGGTCTCCCTCAGATTATAAAAGGTATTCCGAGGTCACCCTCCAAATAAGAAAGTTACTCGATATGATATGTTCGGGCTCGTGGTAGTTAACTAAATCTTTATCTCATTATCTCTATGTTAAGTATTCGATTATGATTCAGTATGTTCAAGTGTTTATGATTATGTGCTAGGCTTATTATATGTTATTATATGTGTTTATGCTTTTGTATGTTTATGAGACTACCGTCTGCTATGCTAAGATATGATTAATATGTTTAAACATGATTCGTATATCCGATATTATGTTAGTTTATCGTTACGTGAATGCGCTGATCTGTAGATGAATGTGCTAGTGTACAATTGAATATTCCGAAAGTTTAGTATGTATGATGGTTCGCTTAATTTTATAAACGCGTTTTATCGGTTAGTTATCCGTCTCTGATATGCGACCGCCATGTCAAAACTCTGCCGATGTTAAGATTCGATCCGAGAACCGGTTTAGCTTATGATATCTGCTCGATAATTGCTAATGGCTATGTTATGTCTTTGTCCTGCTTGGTTATAGCTTGTCTATTGTGTCTTCTATCCGTATGCGTGATCGCTTATGATTTGATCGCTAATTCCACTGCTACAATATTGAATAAAGTGTGTTAAATGTAGATTAATTGATTTGTATGAATGCCATTTTACCTTCTAGGAACCTGCCTGCTAGTCCTTAGACTTTTCGCTTGGTTTATATGTAATCTATCTTCTTGATATGTTAAGTGTCCGGATATTCTAATGTGTTTGTGTTTGTGTCATCAATATGCTATGCGAGTTTGCTCTTGATTGCTAGTTGTTCTTTCGGATTGTGTGTTTGTGTTCGCAGTAATCCTCTATGATTCATTATGCTCACTCCACCGCGACTTCGTTATTCGCTTCATTTGTTTCAACTTGCATTGCTTTGTTTAGTTTCGCTTTTGTTATATCTGCTCACCGGCTTTGTAAGCTCACCGCATTTTCTTTCCTCGCGGTATTAAGCATTCAAGATGAGCTTGTGGGATGGCCGATCCGGTTTGAGAGTAGAGTCAGAGCAAGACTTTACTCTAGAGATCCTAGATTTATTTTGATTATTAAGTTATTATGTTTTCTTTTGATTATTTTGTAAAGACTTCCGCTTTTGTATAATACTTAAAGTTCTTATATGAAACTGTATTTGTGATATCTTTACCCTTGTCGGGTTGGGGTGTTACAGTGGTAACCAACGAAGATAATGAACTGATACCAACTAGGACAGTCACTGGCTGGAGGGTGTGCATTGACTACATGAAATTAAATGATGCTACACGAAAGGATCACTTTCCCCTTCTGTTTATCGATCAGATGCTAGAAAGACTATATGGACATGAGTATTACCGCCTCGATGGATTCTCGTGTTATTTTCAAATTCGATTGCCCCCGAGGACCAAGAAAAGACAACATTCACCCGCCTTACTAACATTCGCCACCAAGAATGCCTTTTGACTATTCAATGCTCCCGCCACATTCCAACGGTGCATGACTGCTATATTCTCTGATATGTGTCAAGATTTCATGGAAGTCTTCATGGATGACTTTTCGGTTTTTGGTAATTCCTTCTCATCCTGTCTTAATAATCTATCTAAAATGCTTGCCAGATGTGAAGAAACCAACCTTGTCCTTAATTGGGAAAAATGTCATTTTATGGTTAAAGAAGGTATTGTTTTAGGATACAAAATTTCTCAAACTGGGATTGAAGTTGACAAAGCTAAGGTGGATGTTATTTCTCGACTACCTTATCCGACCAACTTAAAAGGCATTAGGAGTTTTCTTGGGCATGCGGGATTTTATAGACATTTTATAAAAGATTTTTCAAAAACTGCCAAACCCATGACCCAACTCCTAATGAAAGACGCTAAATTTGATTTTAACAATGATTGCAAGAAAGCCTTTGACATTTTAAAAGAAAAACTAACTATTACCCCGGTTATTATTGCTCCTGACTGGGGGGGGGAGCGATTTTGAACTCATGTGCGATGCTAGTGATTATGTTGTAGGAGCTGTTTTAGGACGAGGGTGGATAAGAAATTTAAACCCATTTATTATGCTAGTAAAACCTTAAATGAGGCACAAGAGCATTATACAACCACTGAAAAAGAACTCACGGTCAGTAGTATATGCCTTGATAAATTTAGGTCTTATTTAGTTATGTCAAAAACTATTGTCTACACCGACCATTCTCGCTTTGAAGTACTTATTTAATAAGCGTGATGCCAAACCAAGGTTGATTAGATGGGTCCCGCCGCAAGAATTTAAAATTGAAATCAAGGATAAGAAAGGAGTCGAAACTTAGCGGTGATCACCTTCACGATTAGAAAACCCCGAGCTCAAGAACTTGATACAGACTATTCGGACTCTTTTCCGATTTAACACCCACGGTCAAGAATTAAAGATTCCAGATCGAACCATGGTACGCAGATTTCGCTAACTACCTAGCGTACCAAAGTGTTACCTAGCAACAAAAGCTACGACTAAAAGAAAAGTTCTTCCTGATCTTAAATATTACTCGGGATGATCCGTCCTTTTAAATCATGCCCGATGGTATTATTCAAGATGCGTGTTTGGGAAGAGCAAAGACAAATTCGGAACATTGCCACAACGGTCATGCAGAGGACATTATGGTGCCGACAATAACGCTCGAAGGTTTATGAGGCCGGATTCTTCCGCCAAGTATTTTCAAAGATGCCGCAAGGCATGTTAGGGATTGTGACGCTTGTTAGAGGGCGGTGAACATCTCTTCGTGAATCGATGCCACTCAACAATATTATGGTATGCGAGGTTTTTGATGTTCGGGGATCGATTTTATGGGACCTTTCACCCATCGAAAAATAAAAGTTATATCCTTGTAGCCGCTGATTCACGCTTTCTAAGTGGGTCAAGCGAGGCCCCATGACTTGTGACGCTAGGAGTGTCATTCGCTTTTGAAAGATTATTCTCCGTGTCTGGGGTCCCTAAGACCATCATTAGTGATCGAGGGACGACTTTTGAAATGCTATTATGGAAAAAGTTCAAGAGACACGGTACTCCATCGAATGTCTACACCTTATCACCCACAAACCAATGGGCAAACTGAGAACACCAACAGGGCACTCAAACAAATTTTGGAGAAATCCGTCAGCAGTAACAGAAAAGATTGGTCCGACAAGCTCGATGAGGCATTATGGGCATTCAGAACGACCTTCAAAACTCCTATTGGAAGCACCCCTTTTAAAATTGTTTATGGAAAAGCATGTCATCTTCCCGTTGAATTAGAACACCAAGCATATTGGGCTCTCAAAAATGCCAATTTGGAGGCTGATATAATCAAGGAACATAGATTTTCCCAAATAAACCGTTGAATAATTACGAGATGAAGTATACGATCATGCCAGTGGCATACAAAGACAGACCAAAAGATGGCACGATAAGCTTAATAAAGGAGAAAAGGTTCGAGGTAGGACAGAAGTTCTCATTTTCAACTCAAGACTCAAATTATTCCTCGTAAAATGAGATCTCGTTGGTTGGCCCATACACGTAAGTAAGGTATTCCCTTATGGACTATTGAAGTTCATAACAAGGAGGAGTATATTTTAAGGTAAACGGACACCGCTAAAGATTTATTACGAGCAGGATGTTAGTAAGCTATCCGGTGATGAATTCTTCGCACCGCCTAGTAGCCCGCCGACTGAGTCTAACTTAAAGATTCGTTAATAAAGAAAGTGCTCTTCGGAGACAACCCGAATTATCCCTTTCTTTTTTTTATTTTCTTTTCGCTGGTTTTGTGTTTTCTAACATTTTGAAGGAGACAATGAAGTAATTATCGCAGCTTGTTAATCTCGAATAATTACGGCAGAATCATCTCGTGGTTACGCCAGAATCAACATTTTAGCATCGTGATTCTTGACGATTACCAACTACGGCGTAATACTATCTCGGTTACGCCTGCAACCATTTGCTTCTCACTATTCCGTGTTTTGTGTTACTACAGAACTCTCTTATTGGAGTAACTCTCCTCCTTTTAATTCTTAAACACAAGAACTTGTATTAGTTTTTAAATGAACTTTATGGGTGTGTTCCCTCAGAACCCTCACGAGATTCTCACTCGCCCACTGGGACACCAAGTGGTTTAAAGGCTTGTTGCATTCGCTAAATGCAACCGTGATTCCTACGAAAGTGAGTTAGGTTTGTTTTTCATTTTATTTTTTTTTTCTTTAGAATTATGCTTGTCAGATTGTGATTTCGTGGATCAAGTTTGCTCATGACGCTTTAACAAAGGCACGATCCTTTCTCGTAGGCCTTCTTCTTTTTGGAGCAATTTCAGAGAAGTTCTCGCCTAATTCTACCTTTCTTCACCTTTATTTTAATGCCTAGTACAAAAGGGACTTTGTACAATTCAAGTGGGGGACGGAGTAGAATTATCTCTTGAACTTTATTTCTTCTCATTTTTCTAGTTTATTTTGAAAAATTATGCCATTTTTTACATTTTGACATGTTTTTCCTAACCTAACTAGATTAGACCTTAATGAGCACATACAACCCTTAATATTATATGGTGAGATTAGCCTTATCCGTTTCCTATAATTTACCCAACCACCAAATTATGAGTGTGCGGTAGTTTGTAAACTTTAGAACTTGGCATTTGCATCATTTAGAGACCATAGACGAGGTATGTCGAGTTAGCTCGATGTATTTGGATCTTTTCGCTTTAGAAGGCGATTATAGGATTATCACCCAAACAAATTACCATTGCGAAGTCTATCGATTAGTCACCTCGACTTTTCAACCCCATGTGAAACCCTTTGTTGCACTCCCTTTAGTACAAGATACCCCTAGATACACCCTTCCGAGCCATTCTTTCATTTTGTCACCCCAATATATTGTTTCATTACACCCTTACACCTTAGCTTACCCCGTAGTCTTTATTTGTAATCGGAAGTCATCATTTGCCTAAGTTCAAGGTTCGAGGGAAAGGTTTGGAAATCACGCCATCGACAACAATTATGAAGATCATTGAAGACCCCCAAATTCCCATTCATCTCAAGTGGGGGGATGTTATGTTATCATGTATGTTTAAAAATAATAATAATAATAATAATAAATAGTTGATTTAGTTATGATTTTGTAATGTGCAATGTTATAAGCACTATAGTATGAGCTTTATTGTTTAGTATCGAGGAGGCCACCCTCGGTCACATTTGAAGATTGAAATTGAGTAATACCAATCAAGAAGAAAGGTAGTGTGCCATCACGACGCCCCTAATGACACATCTACCTTGAATTTCATGATCCGGCTCTAGACTTCTAAGCTTGAACTTTGGGCGGACGGTAAGTGGTGATGACTTAGTTATAGATATAGACTACCCGCTTGTTTTTCATTTTACACCAATTATACATCCCATGTCTTATCCTACCCTTTAGTCATGAAGCGTGTCTAGGTGATGCAATGAGCAATCTTTGGTGTCTTGGCCATGGATTTGGTCATGTATCATTGATTTTGTCCACTTCACGTGACATGTTAGTAATGACGAGTCACCCTTAACCTTTGTTGTGTCTACCCATATTGCCTTCGAGAATTGTTTAGCCCTTAACTCCAAGTGGTGGAGATTTGTGTAACCGCCAAGCTTATGATAGAATACATGCTATGATCAGGCAATTGAGTGATCACCCGAAATTGACACTTAGAATAGTTGAGAGATTTGAGTGTTTGTTCCCTTCATGAGGTGTTCGCTTTTGTTTTATTCTAGCATGCGGATTTGTAAACTCATATTTTCCATGTTTCAGGAGATATCTTTTAGGAATCTTTCTAATAAGGTCTACTGAGGGCAAGTAGAGTTCATGGGGGATATTTGATAACATCAAATAGTCCCGATTATTAAGTGTCAATTTCCGCTAATGCTCGTTATTTATATCATTTATATGGATTTACGCTTGTTTTCCATTGTTTTACACTTTCGTGTAAATCATGGCATCGAGCTAAAGAGACGGAAATGGAAACATTACTAAGGATTTATCACAAGATGCCTATTTTGAAGAGGTTACTACGTAACTCGCCCTCACATTACGCCGTAACTATTGCGCGACCTCAAGTCCAACTCATCAAGAGGTTACGGAACCTTCCAAAGATTACGACGTAACTCCATTAGGTCAAGAGGTTCCACGCCGTCGATACTTCACGCCTGCATCATCGCATCACTTACGACGTAACTGTGATTATTGAAGACCACGCGAACCACTTATAAGGTTACGCCCGTAACCAGCGTATCTAGTGCATTTATGGAGGTTACGACGTAACTCATCTTTGGTTACGCCTGAACCCGCACTGCCTATAAATACCCAATGAATTCCAAGATTTCTTATCATTCCATTCCACACACAATACCGAGAACGTGGGAAAATACTCAAGGAAGGTCTAGGAAGCATACTGAGTCAAGTTTCCAAGTGAGTAAGTCACACAATTACGATAAGCTTTAGCGCTTATTATTTCTTTTACTTTCAATTCATGTATTTTGTACCTTGAATATTGAATTGATGCATGATTAATATGAGCGCTAAGCACCCTTTGGTGCTAGCCTAGTTATGATTCCTTAATTGTTTTGTTTACGCTACCTTACTCCGCACAATTATTTCTAAGTGTATGATGCATAGTTCTTGGTAGTCACCCCGGTTCGGTAGTTTTGAATGGCGGTAGAGGCCAATTGCCTCAGAGATATGACCAACCGACCCTAGGTGAGCTGGACCGAGACGGAAGGGTAAGATATGACCAACCGACGACCCTTTCTACTTGTGCGATTTGACCAACCGATCACCTATCGCTTGATGAACTTAAGAATCGGGGTGTAGTGTCTAAGTTCCTAACGGCCGGCACTCACTATTTAGAATCTAGCATGTAGCTGCACTTAATGACTCGGCTAGGGACCAGAACAACAGACTTACGACGGTGCTACCGATTTCTCCTGTGGTGGCATCTTTGTCGATAGGTTGTATGCGAATTGACCAAATGTGTCCTCTCGAATTTGACCCCACCAAGTAATTGGAAGTAAGAGACATAGACATAACTAGTTAGGATGATTAACTAGGTTAGCACCACTATTCCTCTATTGATTTCCTTTCTACCATTTAATTGCTTTTATATCTCGTGATTCTGTAGTTTAATTAATTAAACCATATCAAACCATTTATATTCTCATGACAATTAGACTTAGTAATTATCCGACACACCTAGTTTGGGACGACCTCGGCTTTTACCATTTACTACACTACACACGATCGGGTACACCGCCTGTTAGTGCATTAGGGTAGACCATAGGTATAGCGAGACACTATAAATATTAAAACCTGGTCAGTAAAACCTGCATCAATGGGATGTTTGGCATAACCACCCCCTTGTGTTTAGTAAAATGGTGCTTCCGCATATCTTTTATGTGAGATTTGTAAATAAACTTAAAATATATGATGGTTAATGTATGTTTGCAAATATGAATTATCGAGTCGTGTAAGACCGGTTTCCGAAAAATGTGGCTTTGGGTTGCATAAAGCCTATACAACGTATAGGATAAATCCTATACGACGTATAAGCCTATACGACACATAGGATTCTACCTATAGGGCGTATAGGGTTAAAGTTAAAATTTTTGGGCGAAGCGATATAATGTTTAAGAGGATTGACTTTGTTTTTAAATTTTATAAAACTTAATTCATAAAATTACGCCTTTTAGCTTGTGGTTCAACAAAATAAGATCGATTGGATCAATATATTACGATACTATGGTTAAGATTAGATACTATTCGTGACATTATGCTTTATATATCCTATTAGGATAATCATTTTTTATTTGTAGTATTATAAAATCGTAAAATCTTAAGACCATAATCGAGATCTTAACAACCATGGGTAGCTCCCACCAACTACTTTTAATTGCCAAAAATTATTGATTGTCTTTTACTAATAGAATAAAGAGTCGATCTCACTTAACATACAAGAAACCTAACATAATCTTTGTTATGGCTATGTGTTTCTTTTGTCTTGAAACTGATCTATTGGATTATCCCAAATTGAGATTTGTATAACCTTATATATAAAATTATGAGTATGACCTATAGAGATTTTGGATTATCCCATTGAACTACCTAGAAGTTATCGCTTGGGTCAAGAACTAAAATAAAATGATCGGAAAGGCTTGTTGATACAAAAGTTATGCCTTGTTCGACCCTGCTCTCGCACTAATTGAATCTTGATGCTTGAGACCGCGCACTAAGTAAACAAAACACCGTTAGGCTTATCGGGATTGTCTCCCACGATTATCCTCCCGCGTGAGAGTAAGTAATCGGTTTTAGAGTTAATGGAGAGTTAGGGTTTTAGATCGCACTTTAATGAGGGCTAAGATACCCTTTATATACACACGGAATCCTTGTTGGTTTCGTGTTCTCAAGCTTCGCGCGATCCCGCCTAAGTCGGTTATCGGATGCTTATCTCCCAAGATAGAGATATCCGATATTGTTAGCCATAATAACTTTGGGTTTGGGCCTTCGTGAGCCCAAACCGTTATCGGGTTAGCCCAATCATGTTGGGCTTGTTAGTAGTAGTCATTGGTCGGGTTCAGAACCCGAATGCGACTATACGTCATCATGTCCCCCGCCTAGTATGCGCTGGAGAACATGGATGCTAGACTAATAACCGTAGCACCTAAATTCTTCAAAGCGAGCGGAGAAGCTAAAGAAGTTTCCCGCCTTGAAGAAGACACGGTGAATCTAGTCAAAATATCTCAAAGGAATGCCTCAGAATCGGGGAAAGTAATCAGAATCGTGTCACATCAATGATCCTATCCACTCATTTAGAGATAGTGGATCCACGTGGCTCATCGCGGGATGAAGAAACTTATATAACCTTCCGCTTCCTTATTACCGTGATTATCACAAGAAAATCATTTCCGCCATTGTTAAAAAGCTCCAACTTGCAACCAAGAAACCCTTGATATCCTAAAGGTAACGCGCGCGCTTTTTAAATAATTGTACCATGGTCCGTGGTTTAGCCGATTTCACCTCCGACATGACCGAGGATGAACTTCGAGTTCACCTCGATTATTATATTCCTTCGCCGCATCCGAAGTTCCGGATGCGCAGCGCCAATTGCGCACTTCCCGGCGGAAAGTAGGGTATACACGCTGCCGAGTTCGCGAATCAACGCGCCCATATCCTTATTCTTGAGCGACGTGTTAAATTACTACCGCTCGCACATATCCCACCGCACCGCATAGGTGCACCAAAATAACAAACTTTGAGGTTAATTGCCGCTCGGCAATTAACCCGACTATCCACCTATTCCGCGATTTTACCACACAACGTGGTCAAACGGGTGGGTATCGCTTGCTAAGCGCTACCGATAGACTACAATGTTACACGGAGAAACCGGACGCGCTTAGAACCGAGGGAAAAATTTTCGGGTTGATAAGGCGCTATTTCCTCGGGACTTTGACTTCTATACCCAAGGTTCGCTGCCAAAGGATGAGCGCCCCCACCCTGGAACATACATCGCTGAGGATGCTGATACGATAAACACCAACTGTATTCCCATCAATTCCTACCCCGAGGAATTTTTGGTGCATATGGGCATCAGTCAGAATTACTTTGGTAGACCTGATGAGGTGCCAATCTTCTTGGACGCGGATGGCCAGGGTGGGTGCTCGTCCTTTCGCATTCCTTTGCTTATTAATGTGAGCCTTTCTTTAATCTTTGTGCTTTTCATAACCTGTTTGTTGTTTGTTTTTGTTGCAGAGATGGATCTATTCAGAGTTGTTCGCCATGGCGAAGCCACGCCAAGTGAATGTAGGGACACGCCCACCGAGAGAGGGAAGAGCCCATTCGAAGCCACAGCAGGCGCACCCTAGAAATGGAGCCGGGAGACAGGGGTAGTTCTTCCGTCACACGAGGCAACCCTCTTCAAAGCGTGCTTAGCCCTAGGGCTCCCTCCCATTAGTGGAGCCGCCACAATTAGAAGTGGCGAGAGCATGGAAGAAGAAGAGAGGAGAGCCACGTGTCAAGCGCAAGAGATCGCTGATGGCGATGGCGCGAGCTCATCTAGGAAGAAGCGCCCCGCCATTCTCGTCGTTGAGTCATCATCCGTTGACGCTGCATCGCCTCCCTTCACCGATATCGCTACTCCTCGCAAGTGTTATTTTCAAAGTCCTTATCGATTCCCTTTGATGTTATGAAACAATTGCTAATTCTCTTGTATGTGTGCAGTTTGAACACTCAGAGTCGCCTCAAGGATAGTCCCGTGTGTACGAATCTTCTAAACCGAAGAGTTAAAGCGCCGAGCCATTGGCATCCGGGATGCGCCAATGGATCGCCTTGTTGAATATCCGTGCCGGCTATCACGCACTGCTACGCTGGTCACGCAGCCTAAAGGCTAAGTACTGGAGAAAGTAGCCGAGCGCCGCAAAAGGACCAACAAATTGCGCTGTCGGAGGCACGCTTGGCCGCTGCCAAGGTTGAAGCAGAGGCCATGAGCTCAGACGCCCAAAGACTTGTCAAGAAAAGATGGCACCACTGGGCCAAATAAGTCGAGAGCGCATCGCATCACGAGTATAAGGCTTCGTGTCTCGGGCCCAAATATCTTGAGAAGGGAAGGAAGAGTTGTTCTCTCGCTAGGGAATTTTGGTGCAACTGTGGAAGCTCACCGAAGCGCAGGAGATGAAGTTGTGCAAGCTCAAGATTGAGTATGATGAGGAGTTATATCCCACCATGTCTTCTATCGCCGAGCGCAGTGGCTCATCGACCATGGTCTCGCGCTTTGCCGCCTCGCACCTTGGAGTCGCAGGAGGTAGTGGACGCTTGGGGGGTTGTGCAGCGTGCTGGCACGGGCAAGCAGTGTCGTAGAGGAGCTCCATGAGGTCGATCCGCTGAAGGTGCTCACGATAAGGTACCGCTATAATGAGCATGCGATGATGATCCGTTGCCGCAATGGAGAAGATGAAGTCGTTGGAGTTTCTCTAATTGTCGAATTGGAGCGCGACTGTGATTATCCCATAGGGGTAATTATGGAGGGCTAACCTTGGCTCAAGATCGCGGCCGAAAATGCGGAGGCGCAGCTTGATTATTTTTGAAACCCGATGAGTCCCACCGCAGTGCTCGTGTTTGCTCGCCTCGCGACATCTTGAATCCTTTCGCCTGAGAAGGAAGTTCTTTAAAGCAAGTCTTGAAGCTCATGCTACAAGACTTGCCAAGAAGGAAGGTATTAAAGGCAAGGCTATTTTGTGCGGTGTTGGCGCAAATTATCTCCCTAGGTCCGACGGGTACCGTTAGTGTTGCCACGGTATCCCGCCAAGACCGACTTGTTGAAGAAGCTAAACGAGGTTGGGGACGCCGCAAGTCGTGGGGAGCTCATCTCTTAGGCGCTAGGAGCATATAGATTGTAACTTGTGTTGTAAATATCATTTTGTAAGAACGCATGGTACTTAATGAAATATTACTTTTGTTGAATGTGGTTGCGACTTATAATATTTGTACTTAGTTACCTGCCTTTGCATAAAAAACGTGCTTATTGTCTAAGAAGCAAACTGTTGTATAAGCGCAAACGAATCTTTGAGTTCATAATTATGTATGAACTATCATACTTATAATGTTTTAAGTATTTTTAACATAATCGATATGGTGTGATATTCAACAGATCAGAATATCATAGTAAGGAGCCAAGAGTCTTGATTCCTAGTTTTGTTAAACGCGCATGGTATGCATTGTTGCGCATCCATCGTGGAATGCGCATTGAACTTATTCCAACGCCTTGAAAATAAGGTGTTTAACAAGGATGCGTGATCCAATGTTGATGGGTTTGCAACCCTCTTACTCAACGAGTTATTTAGTAGGTTTACTCATCCTTTTACCATCGTGGGTTCATTATGTGTATGCGCGCCATGTAGGCAAAAGATAATATAACAACAATGTTGAGATATGAATAATACGTAAATAACAAATTAAAATGTGTCGTGGAGTTAGCTAGAAACCACGACATTTTATTAATACTTGCAAGTTTTTGTAAAAAGAAAAGAAAAACATCTGCCTAAGTAAACAAAATGTAAATACAAGGATATTTATTGAACACTATACTAAAGTGCAGGAGTATCCATGCACTGGGCCGTAGCCGTACCTAGAGATAACATCGTTTGAGATTGCAGATGTTCCATGTGCATGGTAGTTCACGGCCATCCATGTCACGCAGCTTGTACGCGCCTTTTCCTAATGCTTCAATGACCTCATAAGGTCCTTCCCACTTTGGTCCAAGTTTTCCAGATCTTCGCGCGGGCTCGCATCATTGGCGCGGTATACGAAGTCGCCGGTCTCGAATGAAACACTTCGCACTTTAGCATCGTAGTATCCCTTCATTTTTGCTTGATCCGCCGCATATAGTCGCGCCACTCGCCGGTCTCTTCCAACAAGTCTAAGTCGATACGCCGCTCATCGTTATTGGTTGCAACGTTAATTTCGGCAAGGCGAATAGTTGGCATCCCAATTTCGCCGGTATGACGGCTTCGTCCCATAGACGAGAAAAGGGAGTGTCTCCGTGCTAGTTTTGATTGAAGTGCGGTGCCCACGTAACATGCGATAATTCTTCCACCCACCTTCCTTTGTGCTTGTCCGACGCGCCTTAATTCCTTCACCCGCACTTCGATTTGCACGCCTACTAAGCCGCTGGTTTGTGGGTGTTTAACCGATGCGGCGTCGTTGTGATATTTAACTTCTCGCACCGGCCCTGAAAGGGTTGTCACATAATTGTTTCCATTGTCCGAGATGATTTCCTGTAATCCGGGCGGCATACAATATTTTCCCAAACAAAGCGCTTTTACCGATTGCCAAATGATTGTTACAACCGCTTTGCTTCGATCCACTTGGTGAAATAGTCTATGGCTACTATGAGGAACTTCAATCCTCCCGCCGCAACAGAAAGTGGACCCGCAATGTCGATACCCCACTTGTAGAATGGCCATGGTGCCGTAATAGGTGTTAGCTCTGTTGTGGTTGGCGGAACGGGTCTCGCGAACCCGCAACACCGCACTTTCTTATTAAGTCCCGCGCATCACGGTGCATGGTGGGCCAATAGTATCCTCGACCGTAAGCGCGCCACCACGAACCGTGGTCCCGAATGCATGCCGCATGAACCGCGTGATTTCCGCAGACATAATTTGCTTGCAGGGTCCGACAACGTAGCCATGGTTGTAGGAAGGAGCGTCGATATAGTATACCGCCTCAAAGTTCAAACCTCTCGTGTGTGCGCCCGTATTCTTCGGGCTTCCTTCGCTTCGGGCAATACGCCTTGCTTATGAATTCAATTATTGGTGTCATCCATGTAGGACCTTCCTCCTCTATTACCGTGGATATTTCCATCTCGAGATGGACTTGCTTTTCAAGCTTCCACTAATACATGCTTTTGACAAAGCAAAGCTTGTGGATGCAATCTTGCTCAAGCATCCGCCTTCCTGCTTTCCCTCTAGGAACTTGTTTGATGGTAAACCCGTCAAACTCAATTAGTGACTTGGTCTTGTCGAGGTATTGATCATGTTTTCTTTAGCCACATACCGCCCAACACATGGTTGGCCACCAGCCGAATCCACATTTGCTTCCAAGTTGCGACGCCCATTCGAGCCGCAATGCGTAGTCCGCGATTAGGCTTCATACCGCCTCATTGTTTGTCACCGAATTCAAAACGCAGCTGCGTAAGTGAATTCCATTCCTCCGGCTTGTGAGGATAAGGCCCGCCTCGACCCATCCACGCATGAAGATCCGTCCGTGAACAAGATCCATGGGTCTTGTATTTCCACCTTACTTTGTGAGGGTAAGTCCTCGTGGTCCGGTTTTCGATGATAAAGTCTCTAGTACTTGCCCCTTAACCGCAGCAGCGTGGCTCGTAGGAAATGTTGTGCTCACCTAGTAACACACTCCACTGTAGACGCCCGATGCATCGTGTGGAGATAATTTGCTTGATGGGTTGGTCTCGTAATCACCGCTATTGGGTGTGCTGAAGTACCGCGAACCACTTTGGCAAAGAAATACTAGTGCTACGACCAACTTTTCCATTGCACTGTAGTTAATCTCCGTCTTCTTGAGTGCCTTGCTTACAAAATACACCAGTGTTTGCACTGAATCCCTGTCTGTTAATAGCACTGCGCTTACTGCTCCATGAGTTGCCGACAAGTACATGATTAACTCCTCCCCTGGGCGAGGTGCCACCAGCGTGGGGAGTGCTGCTAAGTGCTGTTTAAGTTTTATGAAAGCTTCTTTTGCTTCCATGGTCCAGCGAAAGTCTCCCTTTTTTGTACACTTTCGAGCGCTTTGAAGAGAGGGAGGACTTGTCACGACTTGGACAAAAATCTGCTCAAACCGGCTAGCTTTCCATTTAGGATTGGACTTCTTTCAACGCGCGGGTGAAGGAAGTTGATGACAACCTTCATTTTTTCTCGGCACGGTTTGATGCCATCTGCTCTATAAGATATCCGAGGAACATGCCTTCCGTAGCCCAAAAGTGCATTTCTTAGGATTTAGCTTCATGTTGATCTCTTTAGTGTCCTAAATGTTTCCTCAATGTCGCGCACCAATTCATCTTCCGTATGGCTTTTTATTACGAGGTCATCAACATAAACCTCTAAGTTATGCCCACCTGCTTTTCAAATGCGTTATCCACCAACCGCTGGTAAGTGGCGCCGCATTTTTAAACCAAAGGGCATCTTAGTATAGCAATAGACGCCTTGGCTTGTATGGAAAGTCGCTTTTTCTTCATCTTCCTTAGCCATCCGAATTTGGTGGTATCCTTTGTATGCTTCTAGAAGCATTTAAGTGGGTATCCGCACAAGGATTCTACCTTCCGCCTATCTCCAGTAGCGGTAGCGCCTTGTGGACATGCTTTGTTGAGATCCGTGAAGTCCACACATCCTCCAACTACCATCGCTTCTTCTTGACCATCACCGGATTGGAAAGCCAATCATGGTAGTAGACCTCTCGTGATGATACCGCGCCCACAAGTTTGTGTACTCGCCAGAATTGCTTGTGCACGCCCGGGCTTGGCCACGCTTTTTTCGTGATCGGGAGTATCCTTGTCGGATTCTCAACTTGTGCTCGGTGATCGAGCGTGGTACCCGGTCATGTGCTTTGGTTCCCATGCGAAAACATCCGATTCTTTTGCAAGAGTGCGCACACACCGCCTCGCCATTATCGATAGCGATCCCCGATCGATACTTCTTGCTCGGTATTCGGATGAATTGCACCTTCGTGTTTGGTATTTTCATGCACTGCTCCGAATGGGTGCCGCTTCATGTGTAATCGTGTTACATTCTCCGGTGGTGTGGTGGTATTGTAGAGAGTGACAATGCCCCCATCCACCGGAACTTAAGCATCCCATGTGTTGTAGATGGTACCGCCAGATAGCGGATATCCCCGGTCTTCCAATAATGCCATTGTATGGCGGCGGGATTTGATTACCATAAAGGTCATCCAAGTAGTCGCCGAATGCTCCTTATTTCCTACATTGACTAGCAGCGATTTGCCCCATGGGCCATATTTTTCGCCGTGAAACCACCAATGCCGCCGTGGCCGGGCTTAGTTGGTCACAGATCTCGTGTCGCAGCGCTTGAAACAATGTTCATACATAATATCCGCGACGCCCTCCATCAACATACATGCGGTGGATATCGCGACCCCGCGCTGATCTCAATGGTGAGCGGTTCCACCATCGCGTTGTCCGCATCCAAGGTGGGAAAGATATTTCGCTGCCACGGTTAAACTTTTGGCCGATCTTTTGTCTAGTCATCCGCCGCCATGATTGTATCATGTATATGGTATCGGCTTTGTCCTTGGGTACTTTTTTCTTGTTCCCCGCCTTTTGCTTATCCTTCCTCCTTGATGTTTTTAACCAAATGGTCCAATCGCTTCTTTCACTAGTTTATCAATGAGTTGGCGCAGCTGAACACATTCGTTGGTGGTGTGGCCCTTCCGTCCATGGTAGTCGCAGATCCATTCCCACGCTACCGCTCTTCCGGAGTGCGATTGGGGGGGTTGGGAAGTTCGCGCCCGCTATAATATCTCCTTTGGGGTCTTTGTGAGCGGGTATACTTGTCGTTATCCCGCCCACCCTCGCCGCGGTAGTTCTTGTCATGCGCTACTCCGTCAATGGATTGTCTCCGAGGTTGTTCCTGTGACCTATAGTTTGAGTAACCTTTCTTGCTATTCGCCGCGGCTTCTCCTTGATAAAGGACCTTGCGCGCCTATAAGTTCATCAAATGTTTGGGGATTCGCTATTCACCTTTTGATGAGTTCTCGGGTTATTGATCCCGCTCATGAACCCCGAGATCTTCGCATTGGGCATGCCTTGACCAGATGCACTCATCTTTGAAGCGCCCACATAAGCGCCAGGATTCCTCGCGCTGCTTTCACCCCGGCGAGTTCGACAGGTTTTTAGCGCACTTTTCCTTTGAGTGAAGTTCGTGCAAAACGCCCGCAACTCTTCAAAGCCATCAATGCTTCGCGCTGAAGCCATCAACCGCCAAGCTTCCCACTAGTGTGGAATTGAACATGTGGCACCACACAAGTTGTGGCCGGCCATGGTAGCGGCCGATTCAAAAATTTAGGTGATCGTCCGGATCACTTGTTCCATCATAGGTTTTCACATCAAGCGGGCATGCGCCTCTTTTATTTTCTCGAGAAATCGCCGATGCGCCGAGTGAACGATCTACTTTTGGCGGCACCACTAAGGATATGTCTTCCTCCCGGTCGCGATATTTCCTCCTCGGACTTCCAAAGGTCTGTTTCGCTATCCTCGTTGTCCGAGGAGTTACCAGAGGACGAAGTTTTCCTCTTCGGCTGGCATACCGACCGCCCTCGTAGTTCCCACTGAAGGGCTTTCACTTGGCTTTCACTTTTCACTGAGAGTACCGCCGTCCCAGCCATCATGGACCCCGCGGCTACCAAGCCTAGCGTGGACATTGGTACGCCGTCCATCTTCCTCGTGTTCCCAAGGTACCGTATGTCCGCCGCTTCATCATTCTCAACTCTCCTCCCAATCTCGTAAATACCGGGGTTGTTTGTTATCCTTCCGCTTTTCCTTCCGATGACGCGTGGAGATATCTCATATTCCGGCCGAATCGAGTCGGGCATGCAAACCCGACTAGACCTCTTTTAGCTTCCTCTTGCATGAGAGCAACCAAGGTTTCGTAGTTTTGAGACACGAAATCACTTGGCGCTAGTTCCGCGCAACCCCTTCTAGAGCAGGGTGTCTGCTTCACCACTAGACCCTTGTTTCGCAAAGTGCGCCGGTGCTTTTGTGAGGTTCGCCTCAGCACCGATTGGAGTGGAGTGGTAAAAGGAGCGCGCAGTGGACCTTCCGTGCTGCCGGTTGTCGGGTGGCCTGGTTGTCCCCGCGTGGTTCCACCGCTGGAAGACTAGATCCGGCCCGATCCTTGGTTTCTAGTAGTGCCGGTCAGTCCCGAGACCGCTTAGAAACCGATCCACTTTGTCGCTTTTTTCCATGTATGTCACCATGCGATCGCCGGTTTTGGTTTCCTTGCTTCGTCATTCTAGTTCTTAGTGATTGGTCCCACGGATGGCGCCACTTGTTGATACAAAAGTTGGGCGTGCCTTGTTTGGACCCGGCTCGCACTAATTGAATCTTGATGCTTGAGACCGCGCACTAAGTAAATGTAAAACACCGTTAGGCTTATCGGGATTGTCTCCCACGATTATCCTCCCGCGAGAGTAAGTAATCGGTTTTATGGTTAATGGAGAGTTAGGGTTTTAGATCGCACTTTAATGAGGGTCGAGATACCTTTATATACACACGGAATCCTTGTTGGTTTCGTGTTCCTCAAGCTTCGCGATCCCGCCTAAGTCGGTTATCGGATGCTTATCTCCCAAGATAGAGATATCCGATATTGTTAGCCATAAATAACTTTGGGTTTAAACCGTTGGGCCTCATCGTGAGCCCAAACCGTTATCGGGTTAGCCCAATCATGTTAGGCTATGAACTTGTTAGTAGTAGTCATTGGTCGGACTCAAAAACTTATCTATAAGATTCAGAATCTACGCATTTAAAATGAAACGAAAAGAAAAAAAACAAAACACGAATAACCAAAAATAGCGTAAACCATGACTATACGATAATTTAGGTGTGATAATTTCATGATTTAGAACATCATATGCTATATCTATTCCAATTCCATTATATATTGAAACTCACATCGATTGTGATTCATGAGAGCAAACCAAATGCACCCTAAGAATCACAATAAACTAACTTAACACTTTGTTCTCGACTTTTTTTTAAAAGAAAGCAAAGTAAAGTAAAGTAATGTAAAGAAAAAGGAAGAGTGGAAAGATAGTTGGTAGATTTTGGAAACCACAAAAATGTAGTTAACTTGCATATTTTTCCCATCAGATGTAGATTCTTTTTTTCTCATTCCGTCAATAAACCTCTATAGTTAGTCCTTTCGTGTACCACATTAAAAACCCCGCATCGTTAGTCCTTTATGCTAACGCCGCTAATAAATAACTTAAAATTTGGTTATCTTCACGCTAAACTTGCATCGCTGGTCCTTTATACTAAGTACTAACGATCGCTAAAAATAACTTAAAATTTGGTTTTCTTACGTCATCTCGCTTTACACGCCGCTCGCTTTAACACGCTTTTGTCCGCTTTTCACGCTTTCATCTTTTACACGTTTTCATTCGCTTTTACATTTTTAACCGCTTTTAACGTTTTAATTCGCTTTACACGCCGTCTGCTTAACATTTTAAATCCGCCACGCCATCCGCTTTTACATGACCGTCTGCTTTACACGCCATCCGCTTTAACACGCCGTCCATTTTTCACGGTTTCATCCGTTTTACATGCCATCCGCTTTACACGCCGCCGGCCACATTTCGTCCGCCTTTACGCGTTTGGTCCGTTTAACACGCTTTCGTCGGTTTTCACGTTTTCATCCGCTTACACGTTTACATCCGCTTTTGCACGATTTCGCCTCGCTTTTACACATTTTTGTCCGCTTTAACAAATTTTAAATCCGCTTTTCTTGTTATCACATCGCCATCCATTTTAACACATTTCCATTTGTTTTTCACGATTTCATCCATTTTTACACATTTCGCGCTTACATGTTGCCTCGCTTTTCACATTTTCGTCCATTTTTCATGCTTTCATCTGCTTTTTCACGCTTTCATAAGTTTTTTCATGTAAACACGCACGAAAACGTATAAAATGGATGAAATGTAAAACGGATAAAAACGTAGAAACGGCCGAAACATTCGAAACGACATTATGCGAAAAAATAGACAAAATGTGCAAACACGAATGAAAACGTGAAACAACGGATGAAACGTAAAATGGATGAAAACGTGAAACAACGGACTAAAACGTAAAAAGAACAAAAACGTAAAACGGATCAAAACGTAGAAACGGATGAAAACGCGAAAAATTGATAAAACGCAATAACGGACGCAAACGTGTTTAATTGACGAAACGTGTTAAACAGACGAAACGATAAAATGCATTTAAACACCTCGCAAATGCATTTAAAACATGAAAAACGGATGAAAGCGTAAAACATATGAAAACGTGAAAAACCGACGAAACCATGTTAAAACGGACGAAACCGTGTTAAACGGATGAAAACGTAAAACGTAAAATGGACGAGAATGTAAAATGGATGTGATAAGGTTTTAAAAGGTACCATTTTGAGGGTCGCTTTTAAGCCCTTATTTGATCACTTTTGTATCCGTTATTGCTTAATATCGCTCCTTTTCACTTTTAGGTCTCTCAAGGCAAAATGTCGGAATGGCACTTATTTGGACGAAAAGCGCGAATATACGAAGAAAATGGCCAAAGTCGAATCGAGACACTCAAAGTCACGAAAATGTATAGGACGGCGGCCGTGTTAATTATGACGCCGCCGGAGGATTTTTGTGACGATACGTAAGCCAAAACCCTATTTTCAAGTGACGACGCCGCTTTAAAAGAGAGGCCGTCGCTACTCGGACGGCCTAGATGCAACCCGCACGACGCCGGTCAAGAGGACGGCCACACAGACATAAGGTGACGCCGCCGCAAGGTTAACGTGGCCAAGACGAAACCCTAATGACGGCGACACGACGCGCCACAAAACATAAGGTGACGCCGTCGATATGTAATATTATATATAGAATCCGAATTTTTCGCTTTTAGAGAGTCTTTTGGAGTAAAACCTAAACCGAACCAAGGGTGTCTTGTACAAGATTTTAGGGTTCCAAACCCTATCTTACATCAAGATAAGTATTTACTTCATCAATTCAATTATGTCTTTGATTATTTGTGTGTATGCTTGCATGTTCTCCATGTCCCGCTAATTTATTTGTGTGTTTGCTTAGGAGTATGAAACTTAATTATTGAATATTGATTGGTTGTTTCTTATCTTAGTTGATTAATGATCTAGTAATGCGATAGGTCATTCGTTGTGTACTTAATGCTTGATTCATCTTTGTGAACCTTAGAATATAATTACCGAGTAGTTGTAAGCTAAACCATCCAAAGAGTGCCTTAGAGTAAGAGTTTATTATCCCTAGTGGGTTTTGTAGACGAGACCCTTTGGTAAGTTCAAAGAGTTAGGAGAAACGACACCCTACAACTTTAGACACACAACGCAACTAAGAATAAGGACGTGACAACTCAACCATCAATAGGAGATAATTAAGGAGTAGTAAAACCTAAGTAAACACATCTTTAAACTATCATACGAGCACACATTAATTAGACATAGACTACCACCACCTTAGTTTAGATAATTAGATAATAGTAGAGTAATCGGTAGAAATACCAACCCCCAAATCCAATACCCGAGATTCAGACTTTTCAATTTCCTAAAAACATAAAAAGATAAAAATAATCTTCCTCAACCTTAACCTTAGCGTAGTAACTTCTCACTAGCATTCCTATTCCCCAGAGAACGATATCAATACCCGTGGCTTACCCTAATACTACACTACAACGATTAGGTTCATCGCCTAGGTGTTGAAAACTTGCTCGACGAAAAGGAAGTTCCTTTGACCCCGAACGCGCGCGTAAGCGTTATCAAGTTTTTGCGCCGCGGGGAATAGAATAGCTAGTTAGTAGTCCAGCTCGTTTAGGTTCTTTGCTTGATTCCTATCAAGTAAATTTTTCTCATTTTTAGATTTCTCTTAGTCTATCCCCCTTCTTCGTGACCTTTGTTCGTACACCCATCACTTTTCATCATGGAAGGTGATAACCAACCACCACTTGATAACCCAACACCAAATAAGTCAATGTCACTCAAAACCCAAACCAATAACCAACACAACCGTCGAAGCCGCTATGTGAGTAGAAACACCGACCTTCGTGATTTGCGTAAAATATTCGATAGTACAATTAGGGAAGTCGTTGAGAAAGTAGTCGCCTCAGAGTTGGCTCTATGATCGCAGAATTCGGACAATGGCATGATAAACAACAACGTGGATGTGGAAAATAGTGCTTACTTCAATCTTTACCCCACTAAGGAAGAGGTTGCGCACCATCAATACATAATCGATAATCCACGATCACCTATCATTAGGATATGCCCAAAGATTAGGAGAGAAAACCCCGAACCTAAAAATCCTTTGTATGATCGGATATAGGAGTGTCGACCACGCTTACATAGATACGGAATCTCCCATTAATGTAATGTCATCTCGCTGCCTACAATGACATTATGAATGAGCGACTTAATATTAGGAGAGACCCTAAGTATCCGTGGAGGAGTTTGCAACTTTGTGGGAAGAGTCAAGGACGTGCATGTCTTTATAGGAAATTTCACCTACCTAGTTGATTTTATGGTCCTAGAAGATGTAGGATGCGCCATTGACTATAGTTTATCCCAAGTAGTGCTAGGAAACCGCTTGTTGAAACATCTAGAATGAGCCATAACAAGCATGATGGAACAGTTAGGTTTAAGGAAGGAACCGATGAGATCACCTATAGGATGCCTTGAAAACAAATGAGTATGGCCACTTGTCCATTTATGATCGAGACAACATCAAAGCTTTTGAGGACAAGAGCAAGGAAGATGTTGAAAAGGTTATAAATTCATGTGGGAAAGGAGGCATTATTATAAGGATTGCTTGACCCTAGGGCCTAGGTATAGAGTCGATGAAAATTTTGTCAACATGATAGAATTCTCATTGAGGATGCAAAACGAGGCAACGAGGGCACGACTACGAGTCTAGCTACAAGACTCTTAAATAAAGAAAAGCGCTTCGGGAGGCAACCCATGCTTAATTGTTTGCTTGTTAGTGTCATATATCTTTTATTAATTGTTTATCCTCATGTTTAAATTTGTAAAATGCTTTATTTTGTTTTTAACCTCGCCTTAATTGCATATAAAGGTATTTTACATAAGGGATAAGTGTAGGAGGATTACACACGCTTTCAAAAGAAACGTAAACATGAGAATAACAATTAACTAAAAGATATATATGTTTGTTTGTTCGAGTCAAATGCTTGTATCGAGTCATAATGGATGTTTTTGCGTAAATTTTTCCGATTCTAAAGATGTAAATTTTCCGTAATTTTTTCGTAAAATCGCAGCAACGCTTTTTGTCAGATAACCGACGGCGTCAGATTGCAACCGACGGCCGTGAAGGAGTAAAACATCGATCACTTTTTCTCGCTTTCGAGCTACTTATAAATTTTGGAATTTTCTGTGTCTTAATTTTCTTAGAAATTCAGAAACATCCATTCCACAAGCATTATATCCTAGTTTAAATCGAGTCTTATATATATTATTACCGCCGATTTTACGCCAAGGTTTCGCTTTGTTTTCTTCAAGTGTGCAGTTTAGTTTGTCAAGAAGAAGTTACACAAGATTGGAAGGAGCTTTTCACGCTATAATTCTTCTTGAAAAGGATTTAACCACCACTTTACACGGATCCTACCGAGCTAATCGTGGAGTATTAGTTTTTCGCTTTTGATTACCTTCTTTATCATAACTTTGATATTTCGGGAACATTGGGGACAATGTTCGCTTTAAGTGTAGGAGGGAAAATAAACGGAACT
Organism: Chrysanthemum lavandulifolium; assembly: GCA_022545495.1. Taxonomy (NCBI): domain Eukaryota; kingdom Viridiplantae; phylum Streptophyta; class Magnoliopsida; order Asterales; family Asteraceae; genus Chrysanthemum; species Chrysanthemum lavandulifolium. The sequence goes on along the minus strand of CM040239.1, from coordinate 62,109,546 downwards.
TTGAAACTATGCTTATCCTTGATTATTTGCTTTGTCCAATTGTGATTGTGTAATAAACCATGAGAAAATGTCGGTTAGGGTAATTTTGGCACCAAATTTAAAATTTTTCATGACATATAGGAGTGGGCCATTAGTCTTAACAAAAGCGCCTCACGGATAGGAAGTTATATGACTAGCACAAAACCCTTTACCACCCAAATTCCACCCAAAATGCGAGGATCGCCTTAGATTAGTAGGAATTAAAAGCATTCATCTTCAATGCTTAGAGTGTGAACCGGTAGTATATTAGATTCTAGAACTTGTTTTGTGATGCATTCCGAGATCGCAGTGAGACTACACTTGTGTAGTTAGGAATAACTAAATGATAAGAGGCATTAGGATAACCCTTGTTTGACACCCGTAATATAATTACTTCTTCCACATCGGTTGAGTAATTCCCCACACCCTTTGCGTTGTACTCATCTTTAGTACACGATACCCTAGTTAACCCCTCGAGCCTATCCTTTTCGCGGTTCTCGTGATGTTTCGGTTTTTCCGAATATCAATGAAGAGCATTGTTTACACCCCACCCCAAATATACACCCAAATCGCCTTTAGCCTACCCCTTATGCACTCACTTTTAGTGCAAATGTTTGTTATCACCCTAAACCCTTAGTTCAATTATCCGTTGCTTGCATGAGTTGCTAAGTCGAGTCATATCCTTTGTATACGCTTTGGGACGATTGGGATTCATGGGAAAAGTTAAAGTTTATGAAATGACGGAAGGAACGTTAAATTCAAATTCCCTTTGTTTGCGTAATAATGTACCCCAAGTGTTTTGATCTTTTCAATTCGGGTCAAATTAGTGTTAGAGTAATAAAACTCAAGTGTAGGGATGTGCCTATAAATCCCTATCATTTTGATGTTACCGTAGAGGATGGTAGAAAAGTATGAAAAAAAAAAAAAAAAAAAAAAATAAAAAAAATAGAAAAGAAAAAAAAAATAAAAAAAAAAAAAAAAAAAAAAAAAAACTACGGCTACCATCCTACATCTATCCTTTAAATTTATGTTTGTTTATTTCGCTACCTAGAGTTTTAGAGTGTCGAGTCTTGGCTTAGCAACGCCATTCTTCGTATGCATTTAACATAGAGATTTTTGACTTGCCACCACTAAATAGCCTATCCCACCAAACCCTTGTTTCCTACCGTAAGCCTAACATTACAACCCTTTAAAAGACCTCTTTGATAGTCTTTCCTAGGTGCTTACGCCAAAGCGATGGAGGTTTGATCTATTCTCAAGCCTATGGTAATCTATGTACTAGGACCGTTAATGAGTGTTTATCTTCCATTTCCTATTTGTTATATTTCATATATACACCCGAGAGATGCGAGTATCCAAACACCCCATGTGAGGTGCTAGTATGTAATTCCGTGCTTGTTATGACTTTTATGGGCTTATATGTGTTGTGGACCGCTTTAAATCAATGCTTCATGACCCCTAACTTATAAATTAATTGGTTAAAGCACATTTGCTTGAGGACAAGCAAATAACAAGTGTAGGGATATTTGATAAGGTTTTAAAAGGTACCATTTGAGGGTCGTTTAAGCCCTTATTTGATCACTTTTGTATCCGTTATTGCTTAATATCGCTCCTTTTCACTTTTAGGTCTCTTGAAGGCAAAATGTCGGAATGGCACTTATTTGGACGAAAAGGCGCGAATATACGAAGAAAATGGCCAAAGTCGAATCGAGACACTCAAAGTCACCGAAATGTAGGCGCGACGACGTCCATGTTAATTGCGACGCCGCGGAGGATTTTGTGACGATACGAAGCCAAAACCCTATTTTCAAGTGACGACGCCGGGCTTTAAAAGAGTAGGCCGTCGCTACTCGGACGGCCTAGATGCAACCAGCACGACGCCGAAGTCAAGAGGACGGCGTCACACATAAGGTGACGCCGTCGCAAGGTTAACGCGCCAAGACGAAACCCTAATGACGGCGACACGACGGCCACAAAACATAAGGTGACGCCGCCGATATGTAATATTATATATAGAATCCGAATTTTTCGCTTTAGGAGAGTCTTTTGGAGTAAAACCTAAAACCGAACCAAGGGTGTCTTGTACAAGATTTTAGGGTTCCAAACCCTATCTTACATCAAGATAAGTATTTACTTCATCAATTCAATTATGTCTTTGATTATTTGTGTGTATGCTTGCATGTTCTCCATGTCCCGCTAATTTATTTGTGTGTTTGCTTAGGAGTATGAAACTTAATTATTGAATATTGATTGGTTGTTTCTTATCTTAGTTGATTAATGATCTAGTAATGCGATAGGTCATTCGTTGTGTACTTAATGCTTGATTCATCTTTGTGAACCTTAGAATATAATTACCCGAGTAGTTGTAAGCTAAACCATCCAAAGAGTGCCTTAGAGTAAGAGTTTATTATCCCTAGTGGGTTTTGTAGACGAGACCCTTTGGTAAGTTCAAAGAGTTAGGAGAAACGACACCCTACAACTTTAGACACACAACGCAACTAAGAATAAGGACGTGACAACTCAACCATCAATAGGAGATAATTAAGGAGTAGTAAAACCTAAGTAAACACATCTTTAAACTATCATACGAGCACACATTAATTAGACATAGACTACCACCACCTTAGTTTAGATAATTAGATAATAGTAGAGTAATCGGTAGAAATACCAACCCCCAAATCCAATACCCGAGATTCGTACTTTTCAATTTCCTAAAAACATAAAAAGATAAAAATAATCTTCCTCAACCTTAACCTTAGCGTAGTAACTTCTCACTAGCATTCCTATTCCCCAGAGAACGATATCAATACCCGGCTTACCCTAATACTACACTACAACGATTAGGTTCACGCCTAGGTGTTGAAAAACTTGCTCGACATTTCAAAAGGAAGTTCCTTTGACCCCTAACGCACAATATGTATTTTAATGAAAGATGATGGATTAGTGACCATTACGGGTGAAAGGTGAGAGGAAGCGAAGGGAGGTGAATGGTAATATGACGCTGAGGTGGAAGGTTAGAGAGTGGTGACTACTACCTCTAGTCTTAATGCTTGAACTGAAGAGGAAGCACCCAACGTGAGATCTTTACTTGTAAATGCGTTTACTTGCCGATGTGCTTGGATTATTGACAATATTACTAGGTGGTTCACTAGAATGATATAAAAGATCGAATTGGTTCTAGATTGACCCTCTGTTTTGGTCCCCATTGTTTCTCCCCATTTCACAAACGCATTTGCTTGATATAAAACCATATGGTAAAATTATAAGATGTCGTAAAGTTATATTTGTTTTATCTAAAAACGCTTTCTTATATTGAAAGATTGCTCTCAGCATCCTTCAACCGTTAGATTCAATCACTTTACCAATTTTCATAAAGAAAATGAGCATCGTGTTAGATGAGGTTGTGTTCGATTTTGGGAACCCATATACATAGAAATGTATAATCAAAAGTTGTCGTAAAATGTCATAAGCTACAAAAAATATAGTTACATAATGCGCTTAATACATTTTTATTACTCCGATACATATGACACGATGTAGTTATATATACACGATACAATACAATACACTTGCCTCTAACAAGATTTGAAGTTTTGAACCTATAGTCTATTGATTGAAGAGCATCTGGCGACTAATACTTAATATTCTGGTTGAACTAAAAGTTCACATCATCAGCTGATGCCACTGGGCTACAATATCTTTGACGCGTCGAATACATCGTCGCTCCCAAATGGTCGACATATATTCTTATAGAGCGTAAAATTGGTTCATGGAGAGAGAGGATAGGTATTTGAGCAAACTATTTATCTATGTTCATAGTTCATACTGTTACTCGAACCAGTAAACCCACCTATTTATTTACCTACAAATTTACTCACATGTCAATTTGGTAAATTTTGTTGGGTGCACATTAGATTCTTCGCTAGCTAAGCAAAAGCAGAAAGCAGAAAATGAATGGTCATCATTTTGTAGGTTCCACTTCTTTAATCTCAACTTCATTCCTTTCCCTTTTTGTTTTCCTTTTGACCATTTCAACTTATAAAAGCCCAAATTATGTATGCGGTCGATTTGGACATAAAGAAATGATGTCTCACATAAGCCTTTTCAGTGAGCATTATACAAAATCTAAAGTCACTTCATTTTGTTAGCATGTGTTCCCAATAGATATGAGATTTTATCCATTAAGATAATTTGTTATCACAAAATAATCTTCGCCATTGGAGCCCGACTGCCCGAGTATAGCTGTGTAAGAGAGATGAGCAAACTATTTCGTCCATGTATACATACAACTTCTATGTAATGGTAGATATGTACATTCAACTTGTGCAAGTTATTTGTTCTTGTGCCAGTTTGTTAACCAAAGCACAAACCGAACATGCATGTTAAAATACGTGCAACACGAACACAATGAATATAGAAACAACATTGTGTATCGGCATATTTGCAGACTGCAGTTTTACTGTTTTAGGGAGTAGTAACTTTGTAGAAAAAGGAATACAAATTTTAACCAAAGTTATGTCGGAACGTTTATGGTATTTGTGGTTGCTTTTGATGAATGGAAATAAAAGATACTCACACTCCTACGCTACGATCAGGCTGTGTGGCCATGCTCCATTATGATAGCTGACACGTAGCTGCAATCTTTGTTCCCTCTCTTTACGTTCGTCCCCACTCCTAGTAATTTTCGTTTGTTTTTCATTAACAAAAGTTAAAATTTGTTATCACATTTTATCAATTTTGCATACACAGTTGTCACCAAAACGCCACACCCAAATAAGCATGATACCCAGCCGTCACCCAGCGTTGTCACCAAACGCCACATGAAAACGCGAGATCCACACCGTGGGTGGCATTTTCGTGTTTGAAGCCTTTCCCACCAACCCAAATGGTCGCAGATTTTTCTTTTTCTTTTCTTGTTTTGGTTTTTTTTGAGTTGTATTTGTGTATTTAGTGACATATGTATGAGCGGAAGGTCGCCTCATGACACCGTAAATAAGAGGAGTGGTGTTTTGAATGACGCGATAGATTTTGGTGTTATAAAAAAAAAAATCTTCACTAACACTTTTCTCACTGCACCATCTCACATCACGAGAGGTACCTTGTGCTCTTAGCATATTCTTCCGTAAAATAGAGATTTTTGTTACTTGTTACAATACAAAGACACACTACGTTAATACTTGAAATGGAAATTCATAAAACGTGTAGATTTTACCAACGGTTCGTAGAAAGCTTTTATGTTAAAAAGCAAATCTTTGTACAAAACAATTTGAAAATTTTGGGTCTTAGTTTAATTGGTGAAAAAATTTTATTTTTCCGTTCTAAATTCCTAAAAAAGGATTAGTTTTCTTCTTTAAAAAAGAGTAGAATTTTTGGCCCGCTTAGATATAATTATATTTTTTATTTTTAAAAATAAAAGATGTTTAGATGAAACTCTTTTCAAACATTTTTCTTTACTTTTTCCTTCCATACTGGATCTTTATATCGCTCTTATCCATTTCATACATTTTTGTACGGTTTTATATTTTCATCCGTCTTTTCCGTTTTGTATGTTATCATTCGCTTTTATCCATTTTTATACGTTTATCCGATTTTATTACGCTTTTACACGCTTTTAAACTTTTTCATCCATTCTCGCCTAGTTTCATCCGCTTTGTACTCCTTCAGATTGTTTTATCGTTTCGTCTGCTTTTATAAGTTTCCATCCATTTCGTCTATTTGTATACGTTTCGCCTTTTTTTTTTTTTTTTTTTTTAATGTTTTCGTCTTTTTACGTTATTAAAAGAGATGAAAACGTAAATAAGCGGACTAAAATGTAAAAATGGACGAAACGAAAAAAGTATTTAAACGTAACAAAACAGATGAAAACGTAAAAAATAGATGCAAACGTAAAAATGGACGAAAACGTAAGAAAACCGACGAACAAGCAAGTGCACGTTGTCCCGCGGGACTAAGGCGTCTATGACGCTATAGGCATTCTTTGCCTTGAAAGAAGCGCGATTTGCGCCGCCAGAGAGTGCCCACCGTGCTCACGGCCTTACCGGACCGCCACGGGTAGGGGAATTCAACCGTATGTGTTTGGGTGAAAGTTCGTGGGTTTGGAAGTAAATAAGAAAAATCTTTATGAAAGCAAGTCCCATCAAGTGGAGTCAAGGCATGTCTTAAGATAGGCGGAACAAGACCAAGATCGAACGGGATTGCCTCTCTTTCAATCTTGAACAAGAAGGCGAGCTCGCTTTGATCAAATCAAAAGGCGGGATAAGCTTCCTTCTCAGATCCGGAATAGTAGTAATTAGTGAAAAGTAAAATAAAAGACGAAAACGTAAAATAACGGACGAAAACATATAAAAAAAAAGCGAAAACATAAAAAGGCAAAACGTTAAAAAAACGCATTTAATACATAAAAATGGACGAAAACATAAAAAAATGGACGAAAACGTAAAAAACATAATGAAACGTAAAAAGATGAAACGTAAAAATGTATTTAAAACGTAAAACATAATGAAAATTTAAAAAATGGGCAAAGCGTAAAATGCATTTAAACGTAAAATAAACGAAACGTAAAAAGCGGATAAAAACGTAAAAACAAACGAAACGTAAGAAACGGGCGAAAACAGATTTAAACGTAAAAATGACAAAATGTAAAAAATTAGACGACAACGTGAAAACGGACGACAATCTTGAGAAAACGATAAAACGAATGAAAACGGCTAAAACGTATAAAACGGATGAAAACGTATTAAAACGAACGATAAGAAGTGAGAAGAGTAGAATGGACTTTTCAAGTTTGTAGTTAAAATTTTGAGAATGAGAATTTCATATTTTTGAAAATTGTTGAAAAATCAGAATTCACGGATTTTCAATTTTTCCTTTTCCATATGAAAATTTTCTAAAAATGAAAAATATTTCGCCAACTAAACGACCTCTTGGTTTCCTTGAATCAAATCGGTTCATTATTTAGTTTGATTGGTTGAATTAACCAAACTAACTTACCGATATGGTTTAATCAATTTGATCATCTGGACTAATTTTTATGTACATATGTCTAAATTTGTAGAATTAAAGCTATGTTTGATATATGAGATTATGGAGAGATTATGTTTGTTTTAAAAATAAGATACTTAAAAATAATCTTTGTTTAATGACGAACTTATAAGAGATTATTAAAAATATTCTTTCATAATCTTTGAAAATAAAAATTACTTCAAATAATTTTATTTTATTTTATTTTTATTTATATTTTTAGCAACAACACTAGACCAAAGATTAAGAAAAAGACCAACACAATTTATTTTTGGAAAACATACCCTAAAAGTAGGGGTGGAAGCAGTGAGCCGCCGTGAAAAGCTCGGGATCGGATCGGTAAAACTCGAACGAGCCGAGTTTAAACGAGCTCGAGCCCGAGCTCGAGCCTAAGTTGGGCTCATTTAATAATCGAGCTCGAGCCCGAGCTCTATAAAAGGCTCGCTTAGGCTCATGAGCCTAAACGAGCCCTAGAAATATATACGTATATATTTTTCTATACGATAACGCGTTAACGAGCTCGAGCCTTGTGTTAACGAGTCGAGCTTTGTGTTAACGAGCCGAGCTCGAGCTTGTGAAAATTTCACGAGCGAGCTCGAGCTCAAAATGTGAGGCTCGAACGAGCTCGAGCTCGAGCTCGAGCTTTTATATATAAACGAGCCGAGCTCGAGCCTAAACGAGCTCGAGCTCGGCTCGGCTGCTTTCACCCCTACCTAAAAGCATATTAGATGATCATTCCAAAACAAAACAATGAACGATTATCTATAAATATTAATTCGCGTTGTCGGTGACAATATAAAATAGTTTCCTATACCATGGTCGGTGGCGTTGAGATTTCACCCACCGGGTTTGGGCTTACTTGGGCTTTTTACGCTACCGCCTTTTTGGCTCATGGGCTTTTCCCATGTTGTGCATCTATTTGGTTGACGATTGAATAGCTTTCATTCTGAATTTTGAGAAACCTTTCTTCACTAGGAGGAAATTTTGGTAGTGGCCGATCTCACGGAACTTAGGGTTTACTTGCATTTTTCATTGTTTTATAGATGGTATGCAAGGTTTTAGTGACTCTTCCTTATTTGTGCTTTAACTTCGCTTGCATGTTTGTGTGTGGAACGAGATGGTGTTTTTGATTTAGCCACCTTGCATGTGCTTTGTTTTAGCGTTTGTGTGTTTGTGTTGTTAGATTGAGGGTTTCAATTTTTTTTCATTTTTATGTGGTCGCATGCGGTTTTACATGTGTTTAGGTACCTAAGAATGCATGAGTGGCGCTTTTCTTTTAGTTTATAGACCGTTATGTCGATACTTTAGTTTGTAGTTGTTTGTGTACACGGTTTTGTTGGTCTTTGGATTGCGGTGCAAACGGTGTTTGCATGTTGTTTTGGTGTGGTGATAAGCTTTGTTGTTTTTGCTATCATTTTTGCTTTGTAATTTTTTCGATGTCGAGAGTTGTTGTTGATACTTTCTCTCCGTCTTGAGTGATTTTTTTCTCGCCACGTGTATAAAGGTTGTCGTTATGAGAACTAAGAGTAAGGCGTCTAGAGCGTAGGTGTTGAGGATAGGTCGTTTGAAAATGCGGAGTTAGATGATAGTCGTCCGAGGTTGGGGTGCAGTGCGGTAGGACCGCTTTTTCTTTGGTCGCAGCAAGGAGGGTCGATATTGGTATTCGTGATGGCGTTAATTGGTTGGGAGGTGATATGCCGAGGTCCGCTTGTTTGGCCTTGCGTGCGGTGGCTCGCTTGAAAGCGTTAGGAATGGTGTGGGCGCTCAGGCGTGGTGTGCCAAATGTTCCAAGCGTTTCGACGGGTAATGGTCTTAAGCGAAGGTGGAAGACCCGCGAGAATTTGATTTGGGTGGTTTGGTTGCCAATAGAGGGCTTAGGGTAGACTCGGACATGCATTGTTCTATACTCGATAGTTCTACCTTCGGTGCGGACGAGGTTGTTTGTAGTTCGTGCTCTATGGAACCGCCAGGTCGATATACCGCTTTAGTTTTTTATGGGTTAGGCATATGGCTAGGCCGCATGAAATGGTTTTTAATTTCCGTTTTTATGTTGTTGTTATTTGTAGGGTCTCAAGCTTTCCAATCAACTTGGATTTTGCATCGAGCATAGCGTTTTATGAAACGCGGTCTTTGCTAGACCCACAAGAGGCAGAGGTCAATAGCGATTGGTACAGTTGAGTTATGATGGAAAACCGGTTTTCATTTGGTGTTGTGATTTGGTTTGCCGATTTGGCCTTTCTTTATTCTTGATCGCCCAAAGCCTTATGGTCGACGTGTTGTAAAATAATATGCCGATCGGTTTGTTATTTTGTTGTTTGCCACAGTATCACCGACTTGCGACGAGATCGGGTCCACCTTCTAGAGGCGCAGCTCAAGCCAACGGAGAGTCACGATAGCAAACTCAAAAGACAACGATTAACGATTGTTGATTCCGGTGAGCTTTCTTTATTCACATGTTTGCTAATCTTAGTTGCGCATTTATTACCGTGATGTGTTTACACAATGATTAGTGGTTTTATGATAATATAATGGCCCGTGTGGCCTCGCGTTGGTTCTTACAGGTGTGTTGAATTGTTCGTAACCATTGATGGCACTTGGAACATGGAGAGCCTCCGGCTATGCAGTGGCACTTACTTTCCGATAGTTGATAATCATATGTGTGTATTTGCTTTTTTCTTTCTTGGCGATTATAGTGTACTCGTTATAACTTTGGTATGTCCATTTATTTTTTCGATTCTCGATGCGCAACCACGATGATCCTCAATTTAATACCGATAGCTTTACTCCCACGCCTTCTAGAGGGCTAGACATGCGGCTCAATGTTGTCAATGCGAGGACCGCCATTACACCACCGGGTTCACCGATGCCTAATTCGGGTCTACATCTAATGTAATGTATATTACTTTTGTTCACTATATGTAATTTTCTATTATATCGGTTTATGTGGTAATTCCATGCTTTTCAGATATAAAGGTATTTGTCAACAAAGCGCCTGCTGATTATAAGCGATTCGTCCTTGCAACCGGGTTTGTAGACGTAGACCAATCTTTTGGGACGAGTAAAGCTAGCGTGCTCAACCAATGCAAGTGGACCATTGTATAATCATGGTCGCTAGAATGAAGGGTCAAACTTCACACGGTTAGGGAGTATCCGTGGTCGTGCAACAATTGTTTTCTAATAACCACTTTTGGAACATATACGCTTATAATCAAATGCTCGTAATGACCTCTTTAGGTGCAACAATCGACTTAATCTGTTAATGTTGTTAGAGGCCCTTACGTTTTCAAGATTTCGGCGGATATACCACCGTATAGGCGGGATGTGCCCGATCCTCGGGAATCTCCACGGTTTCTACAACTATACATATACGATACTCGTAATGAGGTTCGAATAGGCTTGATCACTTTACGGAAAATGGCAGGATCGATCTAAGACCAAATTGTTCAGCGCTCATTGAGTTCCCGGATGAAAATAATGCCTTGTACGACTTTTTAGGACTGCAAGAGATAAGCTTGAGAAACACGATGTCCCACCTTTAAAGTCATGCTTTTCACCAATGGTAAAGCCGAAGAAGATGAGCTCCCAACCTTGACACAATTGGCGCTTTGGTTTTTGATGATCTTGAGGAGACATAAAGTGATTTCGATGTCATACTCGAAAGTCACTCAGCGATGCTCAAAGGATAAATAAGTTGCATGCTATATACATGTCGTCCCGCCTTCGTTGCTTTTTCCATTTGGTGAGCTTGGTTATCACATGGACCTATGGTATCGCAATATTGAAAAGCCTACAAGAATAGGAAAACGAATGTCTATGAAAGCATTTTATTGCTATCGGTTACGATAGAATAGGTTATTACAACCTATTGACTAGAGGTGGTCGCTTTTTCAAAGAATACATTGTGACATCCCACCGTAGTATAGAGCAAAAATGTAATGGATTTCGTGCGTAAGAATCGCCTAACATAAGAGGTGATTGTTTTCGGGGTTGTACGATGCAATGGCAAGGGGATATCGATGGTTCGCACGTAGGGTCACGTGTAATTTTACCATCATCGCTCATCTGAGGCCCCGATATATGTATAGCCACTACTTGGACGCCTCGGCTATTTGTAGAGTATATGGTAACCCTTCGCTTTTCGTTACGCTCACATGCAACACAAGGTGGCAAGAAATAGAAAATTATATGATGGTGCACCCTCATCCGATCAGAAATGATGCACGAGATATTGTTGGCCGCATCTCCGAGCGCAAAATCCACTCACCGATAAAGTATCTTCATGACTCCGGCCCTTTGGAACTTTGAATGCGGTATGTTATGTTTAGTAAAGCGCTAATCATTTAGGTTATTTATGTATGCAATTGTTGCTTGAACTTCTTGTGATTGAATTTTTTACAATATTGTAAACCGCTGAGTTTCGTAAGAGTGGTCTAGCTCATTGTCATATCCTGTTGTGGTCGTTCGACGGCAAAACTATACAACCGCAAGATGTGGATGATACATCGCTTGAACTTCCCGATGAATACCTCGATCCCGAGGGGTTTTGAGTTGTGTCGAGTTTATGGTCCATGGTCCATGCGGTGGTGCTTTTCCCAAAGCACCGTATGTGGAACAGACGAGTGCAAAAAGCTTTTCCGAAGAATATTGTGATACTACGCTCATTGATAAAGCAGAAAAGTGCATTACATGCGAAGAGACATACGATTGATGCGCTTCGGCATGGTGTGAAATTAGACAATGCATATATGGTTCCATATAGCCGCAAGTTGTGTATGGCGTTCTATGCACATATTAATGTAGAATTTTGCGGGTGGACGATGCTCATAAAATATCTATTCAAGTACATTTCAAAGGGTACGGATAGAATAATTGCCCGGTTAGTAGGCACATTGGGCAACCACCGCAAACATTGAATTCTGGAACCTCCGACAATAGTGCGCCGAGACGGATTGATGAAATTAAAACTTCGTTGATGCGCGCTATATTGGCCCTCATGAGGCTTCTTCACGCATTTTGGATTTGATATTCATGCAAGGCAACCGCGGTCAAATCTCGCGCTTCATCCGGAGAATATGCAACATGTTTCGCTTCGTGCAAGGCGATGGTTCAATCATCCTTGATAACCCGGATGCACGTAAAACAACCCTTACAAAATGGTTGGCGATAATGAAGCTATGGTGTCGGCAGCCATTTGACATACTTGCGCTTTCAATTCGCTTTGGACTAAAGGGACGGACATGGTCTCTGGCGGGGACTCAACAAACCGTCAATCGGCCGTTTGACGATGTGCATCCAATGCGGGTGATTTGTTTTACCAACGAATATTATTGTGCCATCAAAAGGTTGCACCGTTTGCGGACATCGTAACCTTTGATGGCGTCACGACATCACGAGTAGACAAGCGTGTAAAGCCATGGGTTTGCCGCAAAGCGAGCAGGAATGGGTAATGACTATGAAAGAGAGTTGCTATAGCAACAACTTCGCCACGAGGTCACTTTTTTGCGCAAATATAGTTGTTCAAAGATATTACGAGTCCTATAAATCTATGGCAAATGTTTTGGAGACGGATGTCGAAGACGTTCCACGGATACTAAGCTGAGTTCTTTGCATCTTCGACCATTACATGTTAACGACCGTGAACTAGAGGTGGCGTGATTGTATGAGTTACACGCATTGCTAGCCATCCACGGAAAGACACTCGAGGATTTTGGCCTACCCGACCCACCGAAGGTTTGTTAGACTTATTTAGTAACCTGGATAGTTATGGAAGAGACATGATACAATAGGGTTGAACCGTCACCGAAAGCGAGGCTAATTCCGCAGCTTAACAGAGAGCGCCGCGAGGTCTTTGATACGATTGTAGATGCGGTGCGCAACGGCAAGAAGAACCGATGTTCGTGTATAGCCATGGCGGACAACAAAACATTTTTGTGGAAGTCCGTTATAACCACACTCGTGAGTGAAGGTAGAATAGTGTTAGCGGTGGGGTCATCGGGGTTGCATCATCGCTACTACCGCCGGTAGAACCGCGCATTCTAGATTTAAGATTCCGATAAACCTTACGGATGAATCGGTGTGCACGATAAAGAAAACACTCAATCGAGCGACACGATGACGCGCCGCGAGTTGATAATATGGGATGAAGCAATCGATGAGCGAAAAGAAATGCTTCGAGGCAGCGACAACTCTCAAAGACGTTCTTGGCCGTCCGAATTTGGTTTTAGCGGAAAATCGATAATGTCTTTGGAGATTTCCGCCAAACGCTCTGAAAAAAAGGAGCTTCGAGACGCTATAGTTGCGGCATCAATAGCGAGTCGAGAATATGGCATCATTTTAGGGTATATTCTTTGGTTGAAAACATGAGGTTACAAAGGCCGGACATACGATGCATTTAAGAGAAATCGAATGTCGTTTGTTCTCCGAGTGGTTGCTAAATATTGGGGACGGAAATGCTCAGCAGAGGATGTTGAAGATCCCGAGAATGCAGTTGGATTCGCATCCCGACACTCATTCTTTTCCACCGGTGATGCGAGAGTAGAACGACTCATCGAGTTTATATACGATCTCGATTCGTTAAGGCGCCACTGTAACAACCTTTCGTGATAAAGCGATAGTGTGCCCAAAGAACTAAACGCTAATATAATAAATAAAAGATACTTCAAAGACGATCCGAACGCCGAGTTCTATATTAGCGCCGATGATGCATTGCCTTTTGAAATGATGGTGGTGCAACGGAACTTTATATCCGGTAGACTATCTTAACTTCATGAATTTCACGGCTTCCCACCACACTCACTAGAAGTCAAAATAGGTGTTCGGTCATGCTCATCGTGAACTTAAACCGACAGGGGTTTGTGTAATGGTACACGCATGATCGTACGCAATTGTTAAGTCGGGTCATCGAGGCCAAGATAATAACATCCACTCGAATCGGTGAAAAGTTTTTCTTCCACGCATACTTTTGACTATCAAGGAAGAAGATGCCTTTTGTTTTCAAGCGCAAGCGATTCCTATAAAAATATGCTGTGCGATGACCATAAACAAAAGTCAAGGGCGTTATAGCGATATGGGTTTACTTACACGAACCAATATTTGGCCATGGCCAACTATACGTGGCATTGTCAAGAGCTACATCTCCACACGGTCTTAAAATTGTTGTTGATCCGCACCACAACAACCGCCAAACACTACCAAGAATATAGTATATAAGGACTTTTGAGAAAAATCGAAATCCGGCCCTAATGTATTTCAAGATCTTATGATAGTATTGTTTAAGCATTAGGTGTAGTTTTGTAGTCCGTCTGCATGGTTTTGAGCATCGTGTAATGCTTTGAATGTATGGATGCGATTACATTATTAGCCTTTTATGCTATGTTTTTAGGTCGAGCGGTCCAAGGTTTGCGTATACATTAGTGGTAAATTTTAGTTCCGACGGTGAATTGTTCGTTTGCATATGTGGTTTGATATCTGCTGCGTGTGCATTTTTATTACCTTCATGTTAAGGAGCGACATACTTATCTATAATTTCGATATCGTTTGCGTAACCATGGTGGTGAACGGAAAAAGATGTGGTGAAAGCGGCTACATCGCGTATGACCATACCGAGAGCCGGCTACGAGCGCGACGAAGATGAACTCGACTTTTGTTACGAAGTTGGACACTCGAATATCGTGAAGATTGCATCGGTGACGCCCGGACCAACCGTTTCACCGCAATTGATACCATAGGGAAAGTGAAGGGAACAATGGACAAGGCCGACACTAACACCAAAGACGTAGATCTACAAGAAAGTTCTGCGAAACTAGCATCATAGAAAACGATCTCGGTAGTACTTCCAAAGATGTGAAGAAACTCACAACATCGGACGCTAACGGCGGATATTAGCAATATTCAACCACATGACATGCGGAAGGAATTCGTGAGGGTGTATCGCAAATGGACTTCAAGGAACGTTCCGGACCCGAACCCTCCGGGTCTATGTTTCATCTCGTTGGACAAACGGGTAAGCTTGGCAACACAAAAAATACTTTACTTTTCGTGCCGAATTTAAACAAATATGCAACACGTGCCATTCGCGAGGAAGCGTGATTCAAGCAACCGCAGTGCGTGACATCCAACAAGCCAGTGTCGCTTTACAAGTGGGTTCTGCTACAAGATTATTAGGTTCGGTTGCAAAAATATGATTCATGGCAACGCACTCTAAATAATAACACAACGTTGTTGCTAGGCAAGTACGGATGTTTCACCGATCGAAGACGATGGATTTCGAATCACCACTTCAATTTCATAGCATACAACCAGCTAGCAACTAGATCCATGTGCGCGACGCTGTCTTAAGTGTATTACCTTCATATTAATAACGGTGAAGGTTAGCATAGCATTCGCTCACATAAGACTTACGTAATGTATACAAACCCATATAGACTATGTAGGGACCATTCGGATCGTCGGAAAATCAAAGCATTCGGAGTTCAACGACGAACCGCATACTTAGAAAAATGTTGAGATTCAAAATCAAGCACGCTTTACCAACCTATAAGCTTTGTACATAGTTTCATATTAGTACATGATTGTATGTACCAATTTTTTTCATGACGGTGGAAATTCCGTCACACTAAGCCTGTGGAACGACATGGCCACAAAGTTTGAGACCGAGATAAGCATTCCACTAGAACGACCTATCATAATAGTGGTTAGCTCATGTTTGGTAAAGACTTTGTTGGTAAGATGCGCTTATCGGCAACTCCTCGCAACGTGTTACTATTTCAATCCCGATGTCCCGAGGCAAATGAAATCGGCATGTGTAAGTTTCATATATTTGCAAAATGCTTTTAAGTCATTGTACAACTAATCACAACCATACTTCTAACTAAGTGCATAACCACCACCGGCATGTTGGCTACTACCAGCCACTCATGCCGCCACCACTACAAACAACAATCGCAAGATGAAGGTTTAGTTGACGAACCGGTTAAGACACCGACCTTGCTACAAATCACTCCACAAATGCTAACGGTAAGATTATATGAATACATTAAGCGAACGACATCATATGTCTTAACTCGAAGCGTGTTTACACAAAGGCAAACCTTTATCACGGAAGCCGTCATTACGAAGATCCATGAGGACTCGATTGGTATGCCAACCGCTACGAAGCGTTATAATGTAAATATCGAGCAAGATAGGCCGCACTGGCATTGTCACCAACCAGGGGTACCCGTGGTGCCAAACTACAGGTTCGCATACTTTTGCTATGTTAAATATTAGTTTTTACTAATGAACACCTATGTCTGACATCTATTTAAACACATACGTATGCCATCTATTGTTTTAGATCAACCATTGCAGACGTTAGCGGCAAAGCCTCGCTAACATGGTATAGCCCTGAGGCTCATGCGTTGCTTCCGATTTGCTCAGAGGTGCTGACTTACTTAACCGATCCAAACCCACGCTAGTTGCCACCGATTATCAAGGATTTGCAAAACACAAAGCACCGGTTTGTAGTGCACTTTGGAAACGGGAGCAAAAGAGGTGCCCCGAGGTTGATATTGGACAACGTAAATGATGCAACACGCCTTTACTAGCATTAATCGCGCATGCGAGACGCCGTAACCAACGAATGCATCACCAAGGAAAGCTCCCTCAGAGGTTTTAGATGACATTCTCACACCTCCACCACTCTGCTGACCTCAAGAGAAACAGAACTCCTAAGGTCCGCACAATCTCAACGGCTCGAAACAGCTTGTTTAGGCGTCTGTTGAAGAAGACCGACCGTGCCTCAAAGAAATCAAAAAGCGACACCAAGGAATGGCACCGATGTAATAATAGCAAAGAACTAGGCTTTAACCTTTGTTATGCGGTTGTAGCAACGCAAAAAAATAGTTCTAAGACTAGCTATCGATTTTAGTCAGAGGAACCCACATAGCATCTAGCAAAAGGGCCCAATTTAGAAAAGAAAATACGATAAGTTATGTTGTAAAAATAAGCATTGCACAAGCAACCCAATGTATCTATGTACAAATTGGTTGCAAAAAATTATCACAACAGTTTATATTTGAGCCAAAAGTAAGCGAAGAAGAAACTAACTGGCCGGCAAACGCTAGCCAAAAAGAAATTAGGAATCGGGATGATAATTCCGACACCGCTATGGCTAGCCCTAGCGTAACGTAAATATAAAACTCACTTACGCGACTTGTGGTGCATAAGAGAACAATAGGTTCGGATAAACATAATACAAGACAACATTGCCATTACAAATAAACAATATCCGAAACCGCAAAAACTTAAGAAAGCAAAGTTTTATTAAATGAGAACATTACAAACAAACAACACAGAAAACCATCGGTGAACACGCATAAAATGCAAACAACAACAAGCAACATGCTAGACCAAATCATATTACAAGCACTTCCCTAACGATTCTGATTTCGAATGTTATTAATATACCCCGCAAAGAACGCTGAAGCGACACGCGCTTCCGTAACGCTCCCCGCAACACGGTGCATTTAGAACGTTCACGACCACGAACTTCTAAAAATCTAACGATTCCCGAGCAACAATGCCACGCCTTCCAGTAAAACCTCTTGAATGAGGTCTTCCAATCGTTATACGCCCCAATTTCAAAGCAATGTCCGCGTATCATACTCTCCCACCACGCTACTGCGACTACCTCCCTTTAAAAAAAAGAACCATCGGTCTTGCAAAACATCGCTATCGCAGTAAACCCAAGTTCCGCCAAACAATCACTACGCGACATTTGTGCAACCCAAAGCTTGGACCCAAGAAAAAAAAGCTTACATGCGTAACTACACGGTCGAGAATTTATACACCCAAAGAAAACATAAAGTCCCCACCACTAATAACGATGAGTAATGCCAATGAAAAGCCCTTCCATTAGTGCTTGAAAGCGTGCAAACTATGATACCAAAAGCAAAGTATGGCATGACCGTAAAAGTCGCTAACGGTTGAGCGCATCACCACCAACGGTTTAGCAAAGATTAAAATACATGTCTAAAACAGAATACTACATCGAAACATTACTTCCACATTTACTAAAAACATCTAAATATAAAACGAGCACACAACGTAATGTAAAGAGCACAAAGATATAAAATAGCTTTTCATTAACAATCTGAAGTACACATTACAATGCCAAAGTTCGATATCATCAAACCCAAAATGAACTTCGACAGCCAAAGTTTAGACACATAGACCACTACATAGACAAACTATCTACATACCATCTCCTACATACCCAAACGACAAACACTAACATAATTACTTCCTACCCGGAAACTACCAATACCAAGCGATTAATTACGAGATAGCGCAAAACACAAAACAACAATCCCACACCCTAATAACCATCCGAGAGCCCTCATTGATCTCCATGAGCGTGACATCGACTTCTGCTGCGCAATGACATCGCGAACCAAACCAAGCGTCTGCTCCAAGCCTTGCAAATGTCACGCTGCGGTGTTGCAAGTTAGAAACACAACCCAAAGCGTCTACCCCTTTCCATCAAATGGACCCAAGAAATGGAGCTCCTAGCAAGGCGCTCGCTTTCTCAACCTTATCCACGAAATGCATGCATTCGCCCTCTAACCTTAGCAATAAACAACGCCCACAATTTCACTCAAACAAGAACTTAAAAGATGTAGCAATATATGTTGAACCGGTCGCCTTTTTGAGCTCATCGATATTAGGAGAAACCGCCATTGATTTAGCTAGAAAATGCGTGACTGATTGTGATTGGGGATCTCACCAAAACTATTATAAGCACCGCCAATCTTCGCTATCTACCCCAGTATTTACAAAAACGCTTAAGTACCCCTAAGGATATGCATAAATGACAAAAGGGTTAAACACAAAGCAAATTACGAAACGTGCCAAAAAAATAGTACTGGGAAAAAAGTTGCACTTACGCAACCTACAAGAATAGAAAAAAAAAAAAAAACGTAACACCTGGGGGGTTTCACCTCGTTATATAACATAGGCGTTGATTGACATGAGAGTGAGGGAAAAGTTTTGCCAAAAGCTTGAAGTTTACAAATCTATGCATAAAATCTTTTCAAAACTATTTACATCGTAAAAGCTTTTTAAAAGACAATATAGAATAGTAAATGTCTTTGAAATTTGAACATTATGAATGCTCAGAATTTAAATAAATATTTGATATAGACTATATAGTAGTAAATGGTAACTTAGAGGTACAATGTTATAATGATGAGTGAGTGAGAGATATAAGGCTAGTCACTATAGTGGGTGAAGGAACACCACCACCTTCACTCACCATGCGCCATCACCTTAGCACCCAACAATTTCGGTAGCGGAAAAGGTCGCTTTTGTAATGGTTCAATGGTGCGTACCACCAAACATTTTCAAGTTTTATTTTATTTAATTATTTATTTTTCTTGTGTTTGTGAGGTATGTTTGTATAAAATGAGATATTTTATATTTTGGTTTGATGTATTGAATGTTAGTGTGATGGGTATGGTGAAAAAAATAATATGGAGCAAGTTGCTCGTCAATAAGTGAATTTGCCATTTTAGTAAGAGAAATGATCGTGGTCCTAAACTTGCACCTAAACCAAATGTCGATGATTCGACCGCAGACGAGACCACTTATTTTACAACCCATCGTGACGACGCCAAGTAGTTTAGGTCTAAATTTAAAGTACGATCATTTCTCTTTGGTAAAAGTAAAACTAAGCACATTTGTGGGGGGTGGTGATCGGGTGGGGATCGGTCACTCAACCCGATCGGTAACACCACCCCGTGTTACTCGGCTAGGCGATTTCGGTAGTAAATCGGGTTCCAAGCCCGATCGGTAACACATCACAATACAAACACAACCCACTTCCTGTCCTCTTCTTCTTCTTCTTCTTAGAACCAGATCAACAACAGTTTTAAGGTTTGTAAGAATGGTGGCTGACAAAGGAAAGAAACCCAAGATCTCCGCTCAAGAAAACGTTGAACAACTCGACACTGAACTTGTTTTGTCTATTGAAAAGCTGCAAGAAGTTCAAGATGAACTTGAAAAGGTACCAAATATTTGATCTTATTTTTAGGTTTTAAGATACCAATTCATTAGTTTAGTATATGTTTATTTGTTGGAATATATTAGGACTTGCAAAAAAAAAAAAAAAAAAATTTTAAGATTAGTGTCTACTCACTCCACTTAGGGTAGTGTTAGGGTAGAATTGGGTATTTTTGAGTTGAAGGGTTTTATTGGATAGATGTGATGTGGCGATTCGGTCTTGTGCTACTCCTTTCCTTAAGATTAGGAGAAACACAACCCGACCGAGTAGGCACGAACCACAGTCCAAGCCAGCTAGCCAACCAACCGTTGGGACAGTCCAAGTGTTTCCTTTGAAAAGGACTCCACACTGTAGCATATGATGACTTTAATTTCCTTTTTGTTTTTGTCACATTTGGTCATCATATTTTCCCACCACTCACTCACTACTTTCTTCACCCACACCACTACTATCACTCCCACTCTTCTCGTATATCTGTCGGTGGGTTGCTCCATTTTCATCACATTTTCTCTCACACTATCATGCCACTACTATACCTGTTTGTTAAAATGCCCCAACCAAAACAAAACTAAACTTTTTATTTCATTTTCTTAGCTCACTTCATACGGGTAAGCTTCTATAGTTCTATGTTTTAACTAGAGTATATACTTTTTCCATTTTGGTTTTCAGACATTGTAAGGATATTTTGTTTTCTTTGTTACTATGTTTTGATGATTGTTGTTATATGGTTTTGTGTTATGTCTTTGATGATATTTTGTACTATTTATTTAAAAATTCATGTTAACGTCCAGAAAATGCTATTTATATTCTTATGAACTGGCTAATAAATATAAACCGGGTAAACGATGAGGTTTTAGGAGGTTGAGTCTTTGACTGAAATGTACGCGGCCTAACCGAGTTATCCTATGACTGTTTCTGACCCTTTGCCACCACAAAATGTGTATCCAGTGATCCAAAAGGGTAGTCGCCCTGGGATTAGTTGGCTCGCAATGTCGAGTCGGAAACCCAGGTAACCAAAAAAAAATGTGTATCCAGTGAGTTTTGAACCCTATAACTCTTGTGAAAAGGTTATGTTTCTTACCAATGAGCCATTTGGTGGTGGTTGAAATGGTTAATATTAGTGGTTAGGACATGGTTTTCAAGACCGAAGTTCAACATCATGCAGCAATTTTGGGGTCAAGCTTCACGCTAGTTACTGAGTTGGTTTTGGATAAAGGACTTCATGAAGGAACTCTTATCTTTAGTGGGATGACTTGGTTTAAACACTGTCTTTGTATATTGTCATGGGGATGGGCATGTGGGCGATCAGCCTGTTTCATTTGCATTTACTTGGAAATAGAAACAAAAGAAAGGTTCATTGCTTAAAGAAAGGTTAATCAACCTTTAACAAAAGAAAGGTTAATTCTTGTTAAAAGAGCTTTATCTTGTATAAAAATAAAGGTTAAATGATTATACCTACTTGCTTTAGCACAATTTACGTCAAAAATGACCCATTTTCAATTTTTTACCGCATTCTGCTTTTCTATGAGCATTGTAAGTGGTTAACTCATCTTTAAAGTTCAACCTTTTCCCCAATGCTGTTCACCCTTTCGAAAGCTTATTACTCAACCTATACAACATAATTGCTTGAGAAAATGAACAAAAAAATATCGTTATTGCTGGTAAAAGTATGAAGTTTGTTGTTATTATTGGTAAAAGTATAAATATGTTAGCTAATTTGTGCAATTATGCCAAAAGCAGAGGAGTCCCTACCACCTTAGCACATCCTATAAGAAAAGTCTCAGGGATCTAGGAGCCTTGAATGTTACTCAAATAAAGTTATAAAGTAGTTAACCTTAATAAGTTTTATATGTTTAAATATAATTTTATCATGAGTGCTTCATAGTTTTGTACAAGATACAGAGTACATTTTATTTGGCAAGCACCCAGTGAATTAATTAATGTGCTTTTGTGTTCTACTAATGAGTTGTGTACTTGTGTTCTTAATAAGTTTAGTTTTTTTTGGAATTATTTGATGTTCTTATTGTGAAAGTCCCCATGGATTAAGGGAATAATCCTTTTTAATTAGATAATAACAAAATACGGAGTAAAAAGAAGATGAAAGGTGAAATCAGTGAGGTTATTTTGACAAATATGAAAAGTGTAGTGTGATATAAATATATATGCATGCAGTGGGGACAATAGTGAGCCATTCTATATAGTGTGTTCTTTTGCTTTATATATTTTATACACGTTCTTCTAGTTATAAATAAAGTGCTTATATTAGAATCCCAGGCATTTCGTTGTTAATTACCTGTGTTACCTGGTAAATGCAGTCTTTCTTTACTAGAATAACTCTTTACAAATCCATAGTTTGTCTTCCTTATTTTTTTTGTGACTAGTTGATGTGTGTAGGATTATAAAACAAAATCATGGACCAAAAACATGGCTTTGAAGAAACGATCTCCCAGAAGTCGATTGATGCAAACATTGAAGCTGAAAATGATGCAGAGGTATTCTAAAACTCTACTTACTTAATTTTGTTGCAAGATTGTTACTAGCTTTTGGTTAAATGCCAAAAGATCAACCAGTTTTCTCATACGCTCAAGATGACCAACAATATGCTTTTGTATAATTCGAACCGGTTTAACAGATAAAGGGTTGTGTCAATTCAAATAAAATGGTAAGTAAAATGGATTTCTAGTTTTATGAGAATTTAAAAGTGCTCTGTGTTGATTGGTAAAAGTGTTAAAGGAGGTTGTTATATTGCGTAATTAACCTTGAAAAATTTAAATTTGAAAACGAGATATCTACAGAGTTAAATGAACTGAGACTTTAGAGAAGTGGTACAGTGGTGGTTACAAGAAGTAGTAGAGTAGTGGTTAGAGTGGTGACGGATCTAGGAAAAGTTTCTGCAGCTAACATACATATTTATGAGTTTTAGTATATAATCATAAATTGAGGAGGGAAAGTGATGAGAGGAAAAGAAATTATTATACCTACTTGTGGTTAAAGCATTGATAGTTGCCCATTTGGTTTGAATACATATTATTGCTTTAGTTGAATCATAATATAAGGAAAAAATGGCAACAACTTTTACTGAATTAGTTAATACTCTGTACCAAAAGACATACCACTTCTAGAATACATAGCTTCTTATTTTACATAAAGAAATTAACAATTTTGGTGGTTAGACTCTTAAACTTTATAACTGTACTTGTTGCAAACCTTATTTGCATTGCCACATTACTTAAAATCGCTTGTATACTTAACAACTCCTTTTGAGTTGCAACATCAGCTTTAGCAGACCTCATTTCACCTCAAATCGACTTTCAGAAATCCTACTTGAATTTTTGTAACACCAAAACCAAAGTTCAAGAGGCTAATGACCAAAATCGTTGTTGTTTAACAAATGATTATCAATATGCATTATAAAGTGGGCAATTTGTAATAAATTGTGAATATGATTGTGAATGTAAACAGGCTTTCGTTTACATGTTTTTGTTCAAAATAGTTTCTTATTGCAATGTATATTGCTTTTCTTGCATCTTTTGGTTTGATTACATCACATGGTCAAGTATGATAATTCCAGAAGTTGATAATTTAAACCATATCGTCTTTTCAAATATTTTTGTCTAAAATGTGAAACGAACACTATACATTTACAGGACGGGTCAATTTTGTACAAATTGTGGAAAAATAATTCACAAATGTTTATCTAAAGTCACAAATCCTTCCATATGCAGTGTTGTGAAATTTCAAGTAATATGGCTCAAAAGTCATCAGCCGTTTTTATTACTTTTATTATGCTAATACATGTTGCATTTACTAACACAGAGACTTCAGTATGAGAGAGAAGCAGCTTTAGAGAGGACTGTGAAAAACCTCCATGAAAAGGTAGCTTCTCCTATGTGAGTGCAATGCCAAAGATAATCTCATAGCGAACATTCGAAAACCGCACAAGAAGCCATTGAAGGTAAATCATTGATCCTCTTATATTAAGGACTTTATTTATTTATTTATTTTGCATAAAATACTTACTTACCTTTTCATTTGTCCCACTTTAGTCTTTGTAATTTTTATGTATTTGGTTTTATATATAATGTAAGTTTGATATGAAAATATTAATGTTAATGGTTACAAGATAACGCAAATGACATACAAAAATATAGAATGACTAAAACATGACAAATGAAAATGTATGTTGCTATTTTTTATAAAAACACTGAAATTTAATTCTTTCTAAGATCTCGTTCCTTTCAAATCAAGTGTTAAACATTTTTTGCTTTTAAATCTTGTTGTCTTCAAAGGTCGGAAAGAGCCATTGCAGAAACGGCTTTGCAAAATCAAAACTAGAAGCAGCAGTGCAGCAGAAAATAGAGGCTAATGAGAGATTGATTCACTTGAACTCTGCATTGAAGGATTACCGCAACAAGTTAGTGCTCTAAAAGATGAGCAAGCAACCGGGTAAGTGACAAACTCGCAAATCTGACGATTGAAAATGCTCGGCTTGCTAAGGCTCTTATGATGAAAGAGGAACTAATCGAAGATGTAAGCCAGCAAATGTCTCAAGCGTCCGTGAGAGTTCAATGAACTGATTTCGAGACTAGATTCTGCTGAAAAGAAAACGATATTCTGAAATATGAATATCAGGTTCTTGAAAGAGAACTTGAGATCTGAAGCGATGTGCTGACGTGGCAAATCAACAGCATCAAGAAAGTATGAAAAGGGTGGTGAAGTTAGAAGCGGAATGTCAGAAACTTCGGTCAGTGGTGAAAAACAGGTCACAGGTTCGCATGATAAACGCCTGGTTTTAATGATAAACCGTTTATGTGAAGTTGAAGAAGAAAACAAGATTCTCAAAGAAAGTATTCATAAAGAGACTATGAAATTCATCTTCTGCAAGAGGAATTTGCTCAAATAAGGTGTGATGTAAGTCATGGCAATGGTGCTAGTCAACGAAGATGATTGGAGTCTCAGATATGAGTCTAATGGATGATTTTGTTGAGATGGAAAAATTAGCAATAGTTTCTGTCGATACATGCAATCTAGATTCAGTAGGCAAAGAGTTGGTACCAGTGGCAGAAGGTGACAGTTGGTTACAAACCGTTCTAAAGGCGATTTCGAGCAAACCCACGTTTCTAAAAGAGGTTTTGACGATATTTTGAGGAAATTAGATTAGCTTTACAATGTCGATATGATTCGGGCTCAAATGACGATCCGTTAGTGGTTACATCACATGGAAATCGCCTAATAGTGACAAATCATCAACTAACAAGGCAAATATGATATCACCAGAAAAGGCACCGTGAACCCAAAACCGAACTGGAAGGTTTGCAAGATTCAAATTGATGATTGAGGACCAGTTGGAGAACCAGAAGCTGATCAATGAGGAGCTTGATCATAAACTATCGGTTGCTACAGTTCAAATAAATGAAGCGAATCAGAAGTTATCAGCTCTTAAAGTGGAACTAGAAGATAGAAGTCATTGCTGTGAAGAACTTGAAGCAACATGTCTCGATCTACAACTCCAACTAGCAAGGTATGCCCACTTTTAGTTTTCTGATTTTGATTATTTGTAACAGATTTTGAAAATTGAAATGTCGCCTGATTTAGAAAATGTAATGTGCAGTGCGTCTAATAAAGATGTGGTGAATGTAGATGTTGAGCAAGAGGTGAAACAACCACAAACTGTAAGCACTTTTTATCTTTACAGGAACGAGACATGATTCCACCTTAAACAGTCAAAGTCAACGTTGTGCTAAAACTAGAGGTGGCTAAAAGGGGGTCGGATTGTTTAGTAACTCGATAAATTCTGGAATTGGCTGAAATTTTTATCCAAATATTTATGCTAAAACTATAGGTGAACAAATAGCCTCCCGACGGGTCAAAACAGGTAAATGTTTGGCAGAACGTTGGTTGATCCAAAACACTTTATTCCGTATATAATAATTTTTGTACATGTATTAATATGTTAAAATGATTACAAATAGTATATTCTCTCAATGGCAGGCTGAATAGAATGATTTGCTCGCTTTTATACATTAAAAATACATTTTGTACCACAATTGACCCGTTTGACCCCATTTCCTTTCAAACTTGATTTTTTTGGTTTTAACCGGTTGAGATAAACCTACCCTTGGATCAAACTATTTTTAACTAACAGGGTCGAAATTGCCACCTCTAGCTAAAAGTAACAAATGATTTTTCAAACTAACACCGGAAAAGCCAAGATAGCGAGCACAACTTTTGACCCTTTAATCTTTACATAATCACTCATATCCGTCATTTTAAATTTGGTGATGTTATTTTATATTTTCGTCTCCTACCCTGTTTGTATGCATGATCAAATATTGTTTACAGAGATAATTTATGAAAAAGATATATAAGTTGTGACAACTTTGCAGGATGGGAATTAACAGTAGCTTCTGCGAAATTGGCGGAGTGTCAAGAAACCATATTCACCATCAGCCGCCAGCTAAAAGCACTGACACCACCAACAGAACAATCAGATTTGACTACTGATAAAAAGTCAAGCCAGCATTCATCTCTACGTGATCATATGGTTGCAGAGGACAGTGGTGACACGGATGATTTAAGCTCTCCGAAGACTAAGGAGGTCATAACTGCTACAGAAACAAAAGTACCACTACCTGTTGTTCGTGTTGGGAGCTGCAAGTCACGCGCTTTGGTCATTGTACCTAGTAAGAAGCGGGTAAAGGTACCGAGCTGTTGAGGAAGCTTTTGTTTAGGAAGAAGAGAGGAAGCAGCAAGAAGGTGCTCACCATTGGTGCATAGAAATGGGATGCTCTAGAATGGTTTTAGTTGTTTATGTAGTGAGCTTAATGACTTGTGTTTGTGAGCTTGGTTATGTCTAGTATTGAATAAATAAATTTGTATCAAAGTATTAAATATGAAGTCTGAGAGAGTATTTGGCATGAGCAAAATGACAACAAATGGCCTATAGGTTTTGAGTTGAAAGTGGTGTGTGTGTGTGTGCGCACGCCGCGTTTCCAGCAGGACCGTGACTAACACCAGTCATTGACTCCTCCATCTTTGTCAAATTCAAGTATGTGACAGTTGTGTAATATAGTGAATACTGAACATGTACAGTGTAGACATCAATCAGACAAACTCATATTCAAAGCCTTTGCAATAGTGCTTCGTTTGCTCAATTGATACAAGGCCAACATTTGCCAAAATTAGGAGATCAACTAACAAAAAGAACAGTCGCCACCAAATAAAGCACGAGAGAGATGGCGTTTGGTTTGGAGTGATAATGATTAATCAACTGCTAAGAGTGTTTAACAAATTCTGATTATTGAAGTGTTGTTGCAGACCAACCATCAGAGTCGATTTTGTCACATACACACTTGATCAATTAAGTGTTCATTATGTTAGTTAACAAAGCTATATGAAAATATGTCAAAATAAACATAGCTATATAAAACATGTCCAATAACACAAATGGTGTTCGCACAATTTGAGCAGTCAGTTTCAGATTTTGTAGCTGTATTCTAAACAAAGTTGAGCAATCAACAAATATGCCACTTGCTACTCGTAATATAAATTTTAGATGTTGTTGCATTTTGGTAAGACAAACCATATTAATTTTACATTTTGTAGTTACATTGTTGCAAGTCTCGCACTCCGCTACCAAGGTGTAAACTTTGATGCACATAATAGAGATGCTCTAATGGTTCCAAATAGGGGTGTCGATTTACGACACAAAACCCGACACGAAATATAGAAGTTTGAGTTGAGTCTAAATAGATTTTGAGTTAGTTTTAGGTCGACCAGCCTAACCCGCTTATTCAACAGTCATGTTCGAATAAACGAAATGTTTAAGATTTTTTTAAATTAAAAATTATTTATATTATATTATACTTGATACATGGATTAAACAATCGACCCACAAACCCATTTAACATGTTTAACTCGTGTAATGTGTCAACTTATTTTAGATCAAAAAGCCCTTCTAAGAGTTTGCCATAACCAGTTTACAAGTTTCAAACTTAAACAAATGGAAGAGCAAGTAAGGCATCTGGTTTAGCCCTTACCAAACTACAAATATAGCATCCTCAAAATTACAAGTTTACAACCCATCCTACTAAAACACAATAAGCTAGTGACAAAATTTTAGCAGCTGTTTTGCATCATGTTTTAAAATCAATAGCCCAAGTACGCTAGAAAGTAGCGCAATGCCGATTGTAAATAAATCTATAAACCACAGTAATAACAACAATATGGTGTTCAAGAAAGAAGCACAATTAAAAGTCTTGATGTAAACAAAACACCATCAATGGTATATTGGTATCACAGCAAAAAACTCAAACATTCATAAAAAAGAACTCAAACATTGCAAGGCGTCAACGGCCTACAGAAATAGTTTCTTAAGAACAAAGCTTGTTGATTCTATCCTAATTCACATAAAAAGAGCTGTAACCCGGTAACCTACAATGCAACTCTGAACCAACACATGCATGTTTGGAGCAATATAGCTCAACCAACAAATACCAAATAAGAGTAAAACCACAGCACCAGCAATAATTGATCATTACCGTCATAAATTAAGTACCTCCTAAAGCCCAAAAAACAATACAGTAGACATTTAGACATCTAGCGAGAAATAAGCCTTGCAAGTGTCTCATCTAAATGTTTTTACTTTTTATCATAACACATTCAAAGAAATTACCTTAATCCTTCAAACAATTGTCATGTACAAAAAAACTAGAAAATACTCAACAGAAAAGTGTTTTATACACCACAAAACAAAATAAAACAGACCAATCTCAACTAATGTTTGTCATTCTGTTTTGATGCAGCTACAACTATAAAAAATAATGCTTAACACCACATTATTCTGAATACAAATAACAACACCACAAAAACAAATTAAATTTATGTGCTGATCTTATAACAAATCTTAATCAATTAAGTTGGTAGACTACACCATAAAAGCATATATGAACAAATACAAGTGAGCAAACCTCTATTAAGTATTAACACCACACTATTCTGAATCCAAATACCAGAAACCAATAATATTACGTCACTACTTTTGCCTTATATCGGTATTGTCATCAAACATCAGCTCAAAGACTCAAACTCGAGAACTGATGAAAATACGGATAGACACAAAGCAGTTAATTCTCTACATATATTACTTAAGCAAAACACAAGAGTGTGGTTAAATCATTTCCAGACTAAACAGAAGCTAAGGCTTGACAAAAGCCCCTGTAAATATGGCTGAATATCAATACATAAAATTGATAAATCAGTTTTGACTGTGTATGTGTCAAATGCCAAGTTCAAACTTAGAACCGAAGACGGTCAAAACTGATATCATTTATAAAAAAAGGCACTGTTTAAGCGCTGCATTACTAAACAACCCCAAACACCCCAACAACTAATTATCAGAATATCTAATACCCAAAACCTAAATCTTGGTGCTCGTGCACGGTTCCAGAAGTCACTAACCAGCTTCAAAATAACCACCTAAACCAAATACCAACAAACACTATACAAATGAAGTCAACTATCCAATTTTCATTAAACTAAATATCTAGTTCATACAGTATAATTCTAAAGTAGCTAACAAAAAGATTGTTTAACAGCCTACTCTTTAACATACTAATCAGATTAAAAACAACATTAGAGAACCCTTACACTCTGTTCGCGAGTTTGGTTTAATGAAGAAAAGAAAAGAAGAGGGAAGAAGATGGTGTTCTCAAGTTTGTTAACCGGAGAAGAGAAGAGAAGAGTGAAGAAGATACAAGCTGTTTTGTCTTCCGCCCAGATTTGGGAAGAAGAGGGAGGAAGGAAAGTGGATCACTTCTCTTCTCTTCTTTCCTTTCTTTTCTTTTAATGAGGATCTCGCGAACACAGTGTTAGCACTATCATAGTGAACTAATTTGACGTTTTAAATAGTTTTACCAATCAACCATATACAACCGAGCTATATATCAAAAATCTCAAAATTCTAAAGCAACATCTTCTAAATACCTCTTAATCCAAGATCAGGCTACATAAGTACAACAATACCAAATAATAACAATTATTAAAAGCTTAATCACTTGGTAAAAACTCATATACCAATACTATATATCTACTCTAACTTATCATTTCCTGAAAACCAAAACCAACAAACATCTAAAACACAAATAACCAAACCCAAATCCTAACAAATGTAAACCAACATCAACAACAAATAACCTCAATAGCAGAACTTTAAAAGAAACATAACCAATACTCATAAATGATCATAAAGTGATTAAACCAAATCACATACAACCATCCATAATCCATACATCCATCATCAAAACATAAGTCTAACATGCAAAACTTAAACAACTAAATTAATAATCCAAAACATAACATACTTTTTCTTAAACCATATAAAACCAAAACATAAAAACCAGACCATTTCCTCTGTCGCTTAACGGTAAGACTTCTGGAACCTTGCACGAGCACCACGCCCACCAAACTTCTTAGGCTCACATCTCCTAGGATCAGCAACAAGCAAAGTCCTGTCATACCTAACAAGCACATCCTTAATCTCCTTCTTACTTTCCTCATCAACAAACTTCTGGTAATAAGCCACAAGAGCCTTAGCAATGCTCTGTCTGATAGCATAGATCTGCGAAGTGTGACCTCCACCTTTCACCCTGATCCTCATGTCAACACCTGCATACTTGCTTCGACCCACTAGCAAGATTGGCTCGTACACTTTGGTACGGAGGATCTCTGGCTGGATGTGTTCGATGGGGACACCGTTCACCTTGATGAGGCCACGCCCGGCCTTGCAGTGGGTGACTGCGACCGCGGTTTTCTTGCGGCCGAAGCATTGGACGGAGTTGGGTGCGGCGGCGGTTGCCATGGTTTTGTTTGTGTTGTTGTGAAACGCTAACCCTAGTTTTGGGAGATGGAAATATAAGAGTGTGTGACGGTGGAAATGAGAAGTAGGGTTGTGTGTGTATATGTAGGGGATTAGGGTTTGGAGTTTTGGGCTTTTTGTGGGCTGGGTTGTAAATGGGCTATAAGGTTGATATGTTTTAAGATGATTTTAAATTTTATTGTTAGCTTCATAAAGTCATAAACTACGAAAATCAAAAAGTATAGCAATTGGTTGCTGTTCATAATAAGCCCATAATTTGAATTATAAAGATAATTCGATAATAATAAGGTTGATATGTAAGTTAGGGTAAAAAAAAACCGAAAACTGAACCGAAACCTAAAAGTTAAAGCAACAAAAAGACCTAACCAATTAAAAAACCAGCGGTCAAGTTTTGGTTTTAAGTTTTAACGAAAACCGAAATTCATATACGGTTATAATTTTATGTGAAAACTATACCGAAAATAACCGCATCGTCCCATGATGATATAAGTTACAATTTAAATACTTGTAAAAAATATAAGTCTTGTAATGGATAATATAGCAATTTTGAAACATAAGTCACATGTGTTAACTAAGTGTGAGTTGTTATAAGATTGTATGATGTGTATTTTATCACATATTACTTGACACACCAATAAAATGAATTGAAAGGTGCATATCTTTAACATAGAATGATGGTATACTCGTTCGTCTTAAACAACTAAGCTTTTGTTAGTAGACAATTCAATTGCATGACATTGAACATCCACTGATCATTATCGGATATTGATAGGATAACCAATATTATAAAATAAAGGTTCATAAGTAGTACAAATGACCAATATAATATTATATATTGTAAATAAAAGAGCATAAGTCATTTTGCATGAAGCAAGCCTAACGTACATATGCATGGAGCAAAATATTAATAGAAGAAGTTACATGCTCATGGGTGCCTGCACATTGAATAAAATATTAATTACTTAGGCATAGAGCAAAGAAATTACATCCAAATGAATAAAAGGAATGAGTCAAGAACTCTCACTTAGAAGCTTGCCAACGCCTTATAAATAGAAGAGAATGCAAAGGGCATAGACACACTTCACACTCACAAGTATCTCACTTACTACTTTCTTCTTAGTACCCTTTTATATTTCCTGCTCACACTCCCTTTCGATGAATGCATTTCTTTTATCAATATAAAAGAAGTAATTCATATAAACAATTATTCCCTCCAAACTGAATTACTCGGGTCCTATCCGGATTAGTGGCGTAAACCGCATGATAAATGTGAGTTACCAGCAGGAATCGCCACCGAAAAATTCTATCCTTGATAAGCCTTCATACGATTCCTTAATAATATTAGTGGTAACACTATGTATCGTCATAACCACCGTCACCATGTTATATGATAGCTAGCACTTGAGCTCGGTTACGATAACCCGGTCACATAACACGTCGTAACCTTGACCTGTGATTCTACGCTTCATCATTTGGCGCCATCCGTGGGACCCAAAATAAAAAACCTATATTACCACACACTAGCGGCAGCAAAGCCATGAACATGAGCGAAGAGAATCCGAATCAGACTCCAACCCAGGAAGCAACGAATAATCAAGGCGAGCCCAACGTCGAACCAACCCCGATCCCATTAATGCGGTGGCCCAACGACCCTACCTCGGACCGGACTCGAAGACCACGTGATGCGATTCGTAGTCCATAACTTTGATCGAATGAATGCCATACACAAGGCGTTCACGCAAAGCTCAACGACGTTCGCACCAACGAGTTTTGGCGACGCCGACCCACCGGTTTATTGAACCATGGAACTCGGATTCGGATTAATTACATCCGGAAATAATAAAGAAAACGCTGTGGAAAGACACAACAATGACCCTCAAAAGTCGTACACCGTTGGAGGAACGCCTTAAAAGATACAACTAAAAAGACCGTGGTTGAATAATGATTTCTACCACGAGCCCTTTGTATTTAAAGAAGCGGAGAAAGATGTGCGAGATTTAGTAGCTTCTCCATTTACCAAACGGATCCGAGATTACGACATGTCGACGGCATCAAGGTTCCCACCAACTCATGGACATACGATGGCACAACGGACCCGGACGATCATCTGATGGTCTTTATGGGAACCATGGACATACACAAACTTCCAGAGCCAGCATGGTGTAGATTCTTCCAAATCACGCTATCTGGGGCGGCCAGGTTCTGGTACGACAACCTCGCACCAGGAAGCATTGACGGTTTTCACCAGCTCAGAAATAAGTTCAGGGCTAACTTCTTGCAGCAAAGAAGGTTCCAAAAGACCCAAGCAGAAATCCTTGGCATACGAAAATGACCCGATGAGTCACTAAAAGATTACGTAGCTCGATTTAGCAAAGAGACCTTGCATATGGCAGACCGCTCTGATGCCATGGTATCCGGCATTCATTAGCGGCTCACGCCCGGACGCCTGCTCAAAGACCTAATCGCAAAACCTCCCACGTCCATTGGAAGAGTTGTTTACTCAAACCCACAACTTTATACGAGCTGAAGACGCGAACAAGAGAACCGTCTCCGAGAACCACGCCGAGAAACGAAACAACACGCAACATACAAAGACCTTCCACGAAGAAACAGGGATAAGCATGTTTCCAGGTCAGCCGCTCGACATACGGAAAGTCACAGGGCCCCGCGTGAAGCTTTCACCGCATTGATAAAATCAACCGCATAAATACTGGCCACCTCGAAAGGAAGGGCCATACTTCGGCCCCCACAAAAAATGTTCACCCCCGCCAACAAAAGGGACCGAACGAAGTACTGTGAATTTCACGAAGATCACGGCCACGACACCAACGATTGTAGAGACCTCCGAAAGGAGATTGAGCGTGTGTTCGGAAGGGCATATGGCTCATCTAGCGGAGGGCCAAGACAAACAACAACAACCGGGCATCGGGATCAAAAGAGAATTACCAAGCACAAATAGAGTGGAGTAAAAGGCTAGCATGATTCCTAGCATCACGCTCTGCGAGGATGATCCAATCCCGAACATTGTCCGGTGATAATCCGCTAATCATTCTTGCCAAGTCGGCATAACACGGGTCCATAGAATTTACGATATCGTGGAAGCTCTCACCGAAATCATGTACGAGCATTGTTTCGAGCAACCGACATGCAGAAAAAAAGACAATGTGGCCGCCAACGTCCCCGCTCGTCAGGTTTGCCGGCCAAGTTTCATGGCCTTTAGGGTTAATAACCTTGCCGATAACCTTGTCGCGACTACCGAGGTCACGTTAGCGAATGATGATGGCGATTTCATGATCGTAAGAGCCCCTTCACCTACAACATCATCCCGGGCCGTCCAGAATGATGAAATTCGGCGATGCGGCTTCCACCTTACACGCCTTAGTAAATTTCCAAACCGGAAGAAGGGATCGCTATTATAAAGGGTGAAAGATTCCACCAAACAGTTGCAACAACATTTCTGGAAAGAGACCATCCCGAAAGAACCAACAGTACTGGAGACACGAACATATAGTTAACATCCACCCGAGAACCTTCCTGCTAGCGTAAAAGCGTGAGTCATAGCGAAGGAACGAAGTGAGGCGATCGCAACCAAGTATCCAAGCTAGTCGAGCAAAAATACTCGAGGCGATTTTTCCCAAGATGGGTCTCCAACCCTGTAATGGTGAAAAAGGCAGACGGAGCATGGCGCATGTGCATCGACTTCACGAATCTGAACAAAGCTTGCCCCAAAGACAGTTACCCGCTACCGAAAATAGACCAGAAGATAGAATCCCTAGAAGGGTTCAAACTCAAATGCTTCCTAGATGCTTACAAAGGCTACCATCAGATACGCATGGCCAAGGAAGACGAAGAGAATACATCGTTTCACACAGAGCAAGGGACATTCTGCTACGAGAAAATGCCATTCGGCTTAAAAAATGCCGGAGCTACCTACCAAAGACTAATGGACAACATGTTCGCTGGTCAACTTGGTAGAAACATAGAGATCTATGTTGATGATATGGTGATAAAAAGCAGGAATGAAGGTCACCTAATATCAGATATTGCGGAGACGTTTGACAAGCTTCGTAAAGCAAACATGAAACTTAATCCAAAGAAGTGTACATTCGGTGTAGAAACCGGACAATTCCTGGGATACATGATAACAAATGAAGGAATCCAAGCGAACCC
The DNA here is from genome assembly GCA_022545495.1 of Chrysanthemum lavandulifolium. Lineage (NCBI taxonomy): Eukaryota > Viridiplantae > Streptophyta > Magnoliopsida > Asterales > Asteraceae > Chrysanthemum > Chrysanthemum lavandulifolium. Next base: position 62,074,423 of record CM040239.1, on the reverse strand, counting down.
AGAGAAGGTTCAAGCCATAATCAACATGACCTCACCAAGAACTCTGCGTGAAGTCCAAGCCCTAAATGGTAAACTCGCAGCACTCGAACGTTTCCTAGCAAAATCAGTGGAGAGGTCATTAGCCTTCTTCAAAACTTTGAAGGGGTGTCTCGACAAGAAAGATTTCCAGTGGAGTGCTGAAGCGGAAGCATCTATCCAAGAATTAAAAAGCCATCTCCAATCCCTGCCAGCTTTAACAATACCTAGACCCGGAGAGGCGTTAGTCCTCTACAGCGGCAACTACTGAGCGATAAGTGCAGTACTCTTGACAAACCGGGGTGGCATTCAAAGACCAGTATACTTTGTCAGTAGGGTGTTGCAAGGATCGGAGGTCAACTATCCCAATCTCAAGAAAGTAGCTCTCGCCCTGGTACACGCGATCTGAAGGTTGCACCGTTACTTTCAAGCACACACGATATGTGTCCTGACCGATCAACCAATCAGGCAAGTCCTTCTAAAACCTGAGAACTCAGGACGTTTGGCCAAATGGGCCATTGAACTCGGAGAGCATGAAATAATATACAAGCCTCGCTCAGCGATAAAAGGACAAGTTCTTGTGGACTTCCTGGCCGAGTCTCCCACAACGAACAACCCAACTACCGACAGTGTCACCAGCACACCGGGCAAAGACAACACACCAAAATGGACATTATTCACCGATGGCGCATCTAGCATAGAAGGATCTGGAGCTGGACTAATCTTGACTGACCCGTACGACCAAGAGATAACTTACGCCCTTCGGTTCGATTTCAGGACCTCTAATAACGAAGCTGAATATGAAGCCCTAGTGGCAGGGCTGGAACTCGCAATCCAGATGGAAGCTAGAGCGTTATACATATACACCGACTCCTTACTAATAGTGAACCAAGTGAAAGGGCTATACGAAGCACGGGAAGATCTAATGAAAAGGTACTTGTCCAAAGTCCAAGAACTACAGAAACACTTTCAAAGCTTTGCAATAACGCAAATCCCACACTCAAAGAACTGGCATCCTCATCTTTCACCCACTTAACAAAAAATGTCCTAGTCGAAATTGTCCCATGCAGAAGTATCGACGCCAAAGCCGTTAGCTCCGTAGAAGAAACAGTTTCTACCTGGATGGATCCGATCATAAACTACTTGAAAGCTGGAGCCCTGCCAGATGACCCAACCGAGGCAAGGAAGATAAGGATCAAAGCACCACAATACTCACTCAAGGAAGGTGTGCTTTATAGGAAATGATACCTAACTCCATGGCTAAGATGTGTTGGACCTGAACAAGCAAGCTATGTATTACAAGAAGCCCACTTCGGGGCATGTGGTGCGCATGCGGGGGCACGCAACATCGCTTAAAAAGCAGCAAGGCTTGGATACTGGCCTACGATGTACCAAGATGCTAACAAAGTTGTAGAGAAATGTCAAAAATGCCAACAACACGCCCCAACGATATGCCAACCGCAATGTGACTTGACAAGCATCTCAAGCCCGTGGCCTTTCTACCAATGGGGAATCGACATAGTAGGACCATTTCCAGAAGCTCCAGGACGAGTCAAATTCCTAGTAGTTGCCATCGACTATTTCACCAGGTGGGTAGAGTCTGAACCAGTGGCAACAATAACTGGCCAAAAGATGCTCCAGTTCGTATGGCGCAACATTGTTTGTCGTTTTGGCATTCCAGGTATAATAATCAGCGATAACGGAAAGTAATTTACCAACAATCCTTTTCGGGAATGGTGTGAAGAACTTAAAATCAAGCAAAACTTCACATCAGTCGCTCATCCACAATCCAATGGCCAAACTGAAGTTACAAATCGGACCATACTTCAGGGTTTAAAGACAAGACTCGGCAGGGCTAAAGGACAATGGGTCGAAGAATTACCAAATGTTCTTTGGGCATATAGAACGACGGTCCGCACAGGTACAAGATGCATACCCTTTAGCCTAGTTTACGGCTCAGAAGCTGTTTTACCACCAGAAATAGGGTTGCCCACTTACCAAATTAGTAACTTTGACCCAACCACAAATGAAATGAACATTCGCCTCAACCTCGATCTACTCGAAGAACGACAAGAATTGGCCTCACTATGAAATGCAAGATACAAAACTCAGACGGAAAAGTATTACAACAGCAAAGTGAGACACACTCACCTTAAAATTGGCGATTTTGTTCTAAGAAAGAACGAGGCAAGCAGACAAGAGGGACAAAAGAAATTGGACCCAAACTGGGAAGGTCCATACCAAGTAATAGACGCGAAGCGCACAGGAACATACACCTTGGCTGACATGAAAGGCCGCCCAATCCCGCGAACATGGTATATCAGCAATCTCTGGAAGTTTCATCTCTAAGCAAAAAGGGACCTTCGACGAGCGTTCCCCTCTACATGTATGATAAATAATCACAAGGCTATAGTAAATGTACTTCTTGACTATAAGAATGCACTTCTTGTAACCCGAATGTGCAAGCATTATGCACGTGTACAATTATTTTTAAAAAATAGAAGAAAAAAGAAAAGAAGTAATACTTCTTAGTTTTTCTTTAAAGGGAACCCATGTGATGCATCTACATTCCGACATCAAAGGAATAAAGTACATACGTATACACGCATGCGACTTAGCACAAAAACAAAAGCAATGACGGCAATGGACAAAATGTCTTGCTTACATAAAAATAAATAACAATAATAATAAATACACTCCATAAATTCATCGCACCTTTTAGAGCAATTATGTCACACTTTATAATTTTTTATTGAATCACAATTTTTATACAACATTTATACTGGCCGAGATCATCATGCTAAAATAAATCATCACTTAACAATAATGTGGTAAATGGTAGTATAAAATATTGATTCAATAAAAAACAGGTGGTTGAAATCCAATATGTAGAAAATAGTTTCATAGATTGGCTAATTAGTATTTTTCTTGTCACCATGGCAAAATATTTTGCCTGGAAGGTACTACCCACGTGCCCATCACAACAAAACCTTCACCCGATACTATTTTCAAACCCCATTTCTTCTTCTTTCACTATAAAAAAATGGAGTCCGCCAACCAAAAACGACTCACAACCTTGCTTTAACGATATAAGATATATTTCACATAACATTCGAAACACTATTAACTAAAAGCCCATACTACATCCTTGCTTCTCCTGCTATGCAAGGTAAACAAAAACTATACAAACATAACTTTTATGCAATACCCTGCCCATAAGCCACGTAAACAAAACAAATACATAGCCATCACCTCCCCATTCCTACCCAAAAGACAATACATGAACGGAGACGTTTAACCCCTGCGGACCCGGATCACTTCTTTCTCCAGCTCGATAACCTGCTTCTTCAACTCGTCTCTCTCCTTCGAGATGCGCTCGAGCTCCCTCATGCTCAGCATCAAGTCACCGTCCCTAGTGAGAACCATCCCACTGAGCTGATTAGCACGATGCTCCGCCCTATTCCTCTCCTCATGCAACTCAGCATTACGGGCCTGCAACACCTCATATGCACCCAACAAGGACCCATATCGACCCTCGAGCCACGGTGGTGGCGCTGCTGCCCCAGCAACAACGGAGGTAGAAATTGTTCGAACGGTACGTCGCTTCTTACACGAATGACTAACCCCCACGCTAGAGCTTGGACCCCCAGATGAACCAATACCGTGTCCCTCAGCTGGCAAGTCATCAACCAAAAATTGGTCATCCAGACCCCCAACATCAGGGGGATAACCAGAAGGGTCAACAGCGAGGGGGAGGTTCTTGGTCTCCAAAGTCATCTCGGTCGTGTCTTGCATAAGCAAAGTCATTTCACCAATGCCTACAAAAGTAACCATATATAAGCATATGAAACATTCAAGGGCTTAGCATCGTTTCAAACACTCACCGCCATAATAAGACGCCTCATGATGCAGCCCCTCGCCCAGTACGACTCACCGATGGCGTACACACCGGTAGGTTGGTCAGACGAGCACAGAGGTCAAACGAAGTGCTCTGGAAGTGCCACAGAGATATGGAAATGAAGCTATGACTCAATCAAAAACAAAAATAATAATAAAAAGATAATAAATAAATATGTAGAGAATACATGATCCATGAATAGAGAAACGTGGGTGAAAGAAACATGGTCAAAAATGAGCATTTAAGCCAATGAAAGTAATGATTGCCTAAAAATATTATAGGCTTTTGTGTCAAAACTAAACATACGTGTTTAAGGGAAGAATGGGGTAACAGTCCCAACGCATTGATAACCTTGACCATGTGCAAACACATGGAAATTTACATAAAAATGCAAATATTATAGTATACATAGAGGCAAATGGGTACATCATCTCATACATATTATTGAAGCCTTTTGATTGTCATTATTTTTAACAAAATAAACAATATCAAATAACAGTCCTTACCGTGTGATAACCAATAATAAATAAATAATTAAAAATTTCGATACTATAATTCACATGCTTGACGGTACCCTCACCATGCGAATTGGGGGGCTTGATAGGATAACCAATATTATAAAAATAAAGGTTCATAAGTAGTACAAATGACCAATACAATATTATATATTATAAATAAAAGAGCATGAGTCATTTTGCATGAAGCAAGCCTAACGTACATATGCATGAAGAAAAATATCAATAGAAGAAGTTACATGCACATGGGTGCCTGCACATGGAGTAAAATATTAATTACTTGGACATGAAGCAAAGAAATTACATCCACATGAATAAAAGGAGTGAGTCAGCAATTACTCACTTAGAAGCTTGTCAATGCCTTATAAATAGAAGAGAATGCAAAGGGCATAGACACACTTCACACTCACAAGTATCTCACTTACTACTTTCTCCTCAGTACCCTTTTATATTTCCTGTTCACACTCTCTTTCGATGGATGCATTTCTTTTATCAATATAAAAGAAGTAATTCATATAAACAATTATTCCCTCCAAACTGAATTACTCGGGTCCTATCCGGATTAGTGGCATAAAACCGCATGATAAATGTGAGTTACCAACAGGGAATCGCCACCCAAAAAATTCTATCCTTCAATAAGCCTTCATAAGATTCCTTAATAATATTAGTTGTAACACTATGTATCGTTATAACCACCAGTCACCATGTTATATGATAGCTAGCACTTGAGCTCGGTTACGATAACCCGGTCATAGAACACGTCGTAACCTTGACCTGTGATTCTACGCTTCATCACATGATAAATGTGATGAAGCGTAGAATCATGCATGAAATCTTTTTCAACTTCACCAGCCTTCACGTTCAAGTTATGTACCTCAATCTTGGGCTTCTCATCATCATTTTAATTCCTCATTTGTATTTGATATGACCTCTCCTAACATTGTGTTTTCCTATTTTTATTTTTCTGATTCTAAAAACTGTAGCAGGTGAATAAATACGGCGTCGTTTTTTTCATCTTTAAACCATATTATAATACACCACCTGTATTTTTAAGGATTAATTTTTGTTAATGTTATTATGGGAAATGTAAGAGCCGTCTTGTCATATAAGGGGGTGGCCGGGGGTGGGGGGGGACTACGTTCTCTTGAAACGTTCGTAATCGCTGCGCATAATATCACAGTTTAAAAACCGTTGGGAGTTAAAAGGACCCCGTTTGGAATTCGCGTGACCCTCACTTCGCAAACTAAATGCAGTATCTGCACCATCATTTCGTTTGAAATCCGGTACGCAGGAAAACGGATGAGACATGTGTCGTCATGATCAGAATGAGACCTTTGTGAAGATGATATAATTTCCAGCAATAATGGAGGATTGTGCGAGGAGATATGGACGATAATGTGAAGTTAAGGGTAGATTAGGCTATTAAATTAATTGGTAAACATGTGAGAAATAAGTGTGCAACTAATGTGTGTTAGTTATAACTATATGCCACTAAACTAAATCACATTGAAAATAAATGGTATTTTGAATCACATAAATGAAAATTTCCTTATAATAATTTACTGATAGGGTACCTGCGCGTTGTGCTGGTGTATCCTGTGACTAAAATTCAATCACCAACAAAATAACAATGACGAGCTGATTAACCTGAGAAAAACAAGAAGAAAATAATCCTGGTCCGCCCAAGTTAGCCAGTTTTTATGGATTTTGACGGTCCTTTAAGGTTCGTTTTCCTACGGCTTTTATTGGATAGCCAAATCGGTGGTGACTCCCGTTCACGGTTAAACCGGTTGAACTCGTTGGTCCGGTCCAGTTTTGAAAACATATGTACTATCAACTTGTTTGCATATAAGTTATACGAAGCTTTGCGTGTTTTACTAGTTTGTATAATATCTATAATAACATGTATATTTTTTATTTTAGGGCTATTTTAAAAATAACATTTATTAAAAGAGTTGAAAAGTCAAAAATAGGTAGTTATGCGTATAGACCTTTTTTTCTTACATTAAATTACATTGTATTTTTTTAATTAATTATTTTTAAAACATGTCTACAAAAAGTGTTAGAAAATAGAAGACCAAACACTTAGTACTGTCAGGTGTAAGTTAGTACTGCCAGTTCCAGTACTAACAACTTAGTACTGCTAGTTATAGCAGTTAGTAATGCTAGTTCTGTTAGTACTTCTATTAGTTTTGGAAAGACGTGTGAAGGTTGTAACAGAATATATTCTATGTAATTATAAGATATACTTAGTTAATGAATAGTTATTCTGTAAAGGACTCTTTAGACTATAAAAGAAGATCCTAGGTTATACTTAGAGATATCTCATTCTGTGTAAAGCTTCAAGGTTGTATACCTCGATACTAGCTAGAGTATCCGTATTATTAATCTATAATATTAAAGCGTTTTGGTTATTACATTGTCCATTTCATTATTATTGTTTCATTGGTCATTCTTCTAAGTGTTATCAAGTAGTTTCTGTATACTTGTTAGCATCAAGCTTTGTTTCAATCATAGTTGTTTTGGAATCATCCAAAGCAACACACTCATACAAGTTAAGTAGATCCGAGGTTTGGGACTCACAAGTGGTACCAGAGCTTGTGTATCTGAAACTCTGAATTAGAAGAAGTTTGTTCCAACAAAGAAGCAATGGAATTCGAAAACAACAGTCTCATGCTGCTGCAAAGTTGCCCAAGTTGAAGCAGGGCGAATATGAGATGTGGAGGATCAAGATTGAGCAGTGCTTCCTGATGCTGGACTACAATCATTGGGAGATCATTGAATCGCAAAGAAGCGGGAGCTATGGGTTGTGGAGAGATTATTTGATCCCGATCCATTTGACATCTCTGAAGTTCCAAGCTCATGTGAGCTACCACATGGAAATTATATGACTCATATGGTATTCATCATGTATCCACAATCAATGGTGTAGATGTGTTCATGCTGGTAGAGAAGGAGTACCCACTCAGAGCTGGGATATTGGTAGTCATGTTAGCTGCTAAGCTTATTATTGATGAAGACTCGAGATGGCAAGAGAGTGGTAAGAAAAACCATGGATCGGTGTGATAAGGCCATAAGGATTGCAAGAGAAACTAGTGTTTGAAAGAATCTCGGAAGCAACTAAAAACTTGTCATTTAGAGATCAATAACAAGTTTAGGGAGGATTGTTGATAAATAGAAGACCACACTTAGTACTGCCAGGTGTAAGTTAGTACTGCCAGTTCCAGTACTAACAACTTAGTACTGCTAGTTCATGTTAGTACTGCTATTAGTTTTGGAAAGACGTGTGAAGGTTGTAATAGAATATATTCTATGTAATTAGAAGATATACGTAGTTAATGAATAGTTATCTTGTAAAGGACTCCTTAGACAATAAAAGGATATCCTAAGTTATACTTAGAGATATCTCATTCTGTGTAAAGCTTCAAGGTTATATACCCCGATACTAGCTAGAGTATCCGTATTATTAATCAATAATATTGAAGCGTTTTGGTTATTACATTGTCCATTGCATTATATTGTTTCATTGGTCATTCTTCTAAGTGTTATCAAGTAGTTTCCGCATACTTGTTAGCATCAAGCTTTGTTTCAATCATAGTTGTTTTGGAATCACCCAAAGCAACACACTCATACAAGCTAAGTAGATCCGAGGTCTGTGACTCACAAAAAGTGCTTTAAAATATTGTAACTAATGTTATTATAGTTATACTTATTAAAATTGGCATTTATTTATGATTAGTATGTTGCAAACTATTAATTTGATATCAAAATCGACACAATTCCATAATAAGTAAGTATGTTGACTAAATATTTGAAGACTTTCATTTCGGGAAGGTCAAAATACTTGATAACGTAATAGAGATATGCTCACATTTATAAAGATGGGTTATTTTGCGAACTCTTATTTTGATAGAAACCGAAGGACAAATTTAGACCATCCATTTTGTTAATACAAATAAGCCATAAAAATGTTTATTTATATTTTACGATCTTCTAATGTTTTGTCGATAACAAACGTAAAATCATTTTAACGAAACAAATAAAATACGTAAAAGGTTTGAGCAAATAGTTTACTAACACACTTTTACTAAGCATATTAAAACTATATCAAGACATGTTTAGTAAATAAGTTATATAAAACCAAAGGCATTTTTATACGAACACTAACAAGTAATATTGTTTACATCTTATAGAAATGCATATGTATAACAACTAGTGTTTACATAATATAGAAATGTATATATACTTTGTATATATTGTAATGGTAAAGTAATGGGTAAAAACCAAAGTCCATGACCCATGACCCCATAACCCATGATCCATTGACTATGTATAATGAATGTTGTTGGGTAAAAATCAAAGTCCATAACCCATACCCATGGAGGATGATCCATAACCCATGACCCATTGCATGACATCATGCATGAAGTCATGTTGGGTATTATCCATGATCCATTACCCAAATTCCATGACCCATGACCCAAGATCCATAACCCAATGACTAGGTACATTGCATCTTGTTGGGTATCCATAATCCATTACCCATAACCCATGGTTCATAACCCATAACCCGGTTTGCAACCCAAAATTTGGACTAAAGACCCAAGAGTCGGATCCTAGTTTTAGACTAGCGGATCCCTACGGGAGGATCCGTGGGAACCGTGGGACAGTAGACAAGTTTTGTCTATATATAGTGAGCCATTTCTCTCTTGCTCACCACCACTTCACATATACTTTCTCCCAGTATTCTAACATCTCTAACCTCTGATCCAAAGGATCATTCTATGTAGTTTTATGTTTGTGTGATTCTCTAGGTTCCTCTTAAAGGAGATATCACCACCTCTTGAAGACGTGCGAGCTCAAGTCATGAGTTGCTAAGCTTCGTCATCATCAAGACCACTGAAGTGTATCTTGTTGATAGTTCTTTTCTCCCTCCATAGAAGTGTTGTATTGAAGGCATTAGTGAAAGGTGCCGAAGGGTCGATTTGAAGGCATTAGTGAAAGGTTCCAAAGGTGTACATCCGATAAGGTGCATCGATGTACAAGTTAGATAGGTTGGGTTAAGGGATCCTAGTGTTGTAACAAGGAGTGTGTCTCCTTTGGGGTAGTTGTGTTGTGGTGTAGTGTTGGGTAGTAGTTCCTCATTTGTAACGGAACTCGGTATCTAGCCTTGTACCGGATAAAGTGTTGGCGACGTTGTGATAGGTTTGGTTCTACCTCGTGGAAAAACTCGGTGTCTATCCTTATACCGGATAAAGAGTAGGTGACGTTGTGAAGGCTTCTCCGCCACATTAAGGAGTTTGTGTTGTGTAGTGCTGATACGCTTACACAGTGTCGGGGTCAAAGGAACTTCCTTTCGTCGAGCAAGTTTTCAACACCCCAGCAAGTGAACCTAATCGTTGTAGTGTAGTATTAGGGTAAGCTACGGAATTGATATCGTTCTCTGGGGAATAGGAATGCTAGTGAGAAGTTACTACGCTAAGGTTGGGGTTGAGGAATATTATTTTTTATCTTTTTATGTTTTTTTGGAAATGGAAAGGTACGAATCTCGGGGTTTGGATTTGGGGGTTGGTATTTCTACTAAGGGTAGTCTATGTCTATTGTTGTGTGCTCGTATGATGATTAAAAATGTATTTGCTTAGGTTTTATTACTCCCTAGTTATCTCCTACTGATGGTTAAATTGTCACGTCCTTATTCTTAATCGCGTTGTGTTTCTAAGGTCGTACGGTATGCATTTATCCCTAACTCTTTGAAGCTACCAAAGGTTAATGACTACAAAATCTATAGGATTTATAAACTTTAACTCTAAGGTATTCTTTGGATGTATAGCCTACAATTACTCTAGGTGATTATAAACTAAGGTTCAACAAAGATTAATCAAGCATTAACAACACAACGAATGACCTATCGCAATACTAGGTCAATGACAATTAAGATAAGAGACAACCAATCAATATTCAATAACTAAGTTTCATATTACCTAGGCAAACACACAAGTAAATTAGCCGGACATGGAAAACATGCAAGCATACACACAATCAATTGAAGACATAATTGAATTAATGAAGTAAAACACTTATCTTGATGTAAGATAGGGTATGGAACCCTAAAACATCAGACAAGATGCCTTTGTTCGGTTTAGGTTTTACTCCACAAAACTACACTCTCAAACCGAAAAATTCGGATTCTATATATAGTGTTACAAGCTGCGGCGCGTCGCTTTAATTGTGACGTCGTGGTCGCCGTCATTAGGGTTTCGTCTTGGCCACATTAGCATTGCGGACGACGTCACCTTATGCCGTGACGCCGTCTCCTTCGATCTCGGCGTCGTCGGATCAAATCTAGGTCATGCGAGTCGCGGCGCCTACTCTTTTAAAACCTAATGCCGTCACTTGTAAATAAGCAATTTAGCTCTTGAGTCGTCACAAAACTTGTTCGATGGTGTCACAAGTAGAACTGGCGCGTCCCTTCGATTCAAAGCGGCTTGAGTGTCTCGATTCTTGACTTTGGCCATTTTCTTCAGATATTCGCGCCTTTTCGTCGAATAAGTGTCATTCCGACAATTTGCCTTCAAGAGACCTAAAAGTGAAAATGAACGATATTAAGTAATAACGGATACAAAAGTGATCAATTAAGGGCTTAAACGACCCTCAAAAGGTACATTTTAAAACCTTATCAAGTGCTTACGAACTCTCGAGTGGGGTACGCGGAGAGTGGGGTAGGGCGAGGAAGGTGTCCTTGTAGCCGAACCACTATAAATACTCGTGTTGTGGTTTTGTGTTCCTTTACTCTTTATTCTTGAATTACTTACTTATATGCTTTTCTATCAATATCCAACACACACATCAAATAAATTAACATAAGTCGATCTAAATAGTTTAAAATAGAGTTTTAATCGGTAAAACTATTCAACCTCCTTCTAGTTTTCCACAATTGACATCAGAGCTTCGTTACCAAGTCTCTTAAAGTATATTGTACTTTAAAAACTTGATACGATCCATGTATGTTTTAAAACTACAAAGAAGAAAATTTTCTAAAAAAACTGTGTTTTAAGAATAATTTTTTGTTGGATATTAATTACTCCTTCCGTCCCAAAATTATTGTCATCTATTGACTTTTTTAGTCTTCTTATTCAACTTTGACCATAATTATTTTTGTTTGTGTTATATAATATTTGATGAAAAGTATATGAATGTGTTGGGTTTTAAATGTATTTTTATTGGTATAATTTTCATCAAATATTATATAATACAAATAAATATATTAGTGGTCAAAGTTGAACAAGAAAGACTGGTCAAAATCAAAGTGGACAATAAAAATGGGACGGAAGGAGTAGATAATAGTATTAATCATTTTGGTGTCTTATATGTCACATTGTCTTACAAAATGTACTAACTTTTCTTGTCATTTTGTTTAGTTAATCCGATAAAAGGCAAACCATCAAGATTAATTGAAAATAGGATAACTTTCCTCAAAAAGTTGTCGAAACTTATTACCAAGTAGATCTTGAAGAAACCAGAGTTGTCCATTGATATAACTCGTCAAATAGGGACACTCAAATTGCAATAGAGGTATGACTTTCATAAATATTTATCTCTAAATAATGTTAGTAAATCATGTGTATGTTTGCATGTCACTAAATGTTAAATTATGTGTTTATATGTTTTTTTATCCAAACATATTTATATGATATACATGGCTTCATTAGAAAAACTTTGTGCTTACGTGTTATCATCCATTAAAAACTAGGTGTATCAATATGTGTTGTCTAAACCAAATTTCTAAAAACCAAATCTTTCTAAAAACCAAATAAAACAAAAAACAAATGTCAAAAATTCCTCCTTCCCCATAAAACATCTCCGATCGTCTACTCTCACCAACAAACCCCATTTTTCAAATCTTCCACTTAAAAAAAAAAAAAAAAAAAAAAAAAAAAAACTCACATTCAAAACTTTATCTTCTTTATCATCTTAGTTTGAGAAATCAAAACCAAGAAAAGATCTCCATCGTCATGGTTTACATCGCCCTCGTGATCATCATCATCTCGCTCATCGCCCTCGTGTATCCCATGATCAAATTCTCTCATGGAGACATGTACTTTGTCTTATTGATCTACATTTGTATCATCTATCCCCTCCTTTGTATTGCTTTAAGCATTGAAATGAAATATAATTAATATCGTATTTTCTCTAATCTATTTCTCATATAATTTGTTTATTTTATGTTTATTTCTCGCACGTTTCAAAAACATGTTTTTGAAACTATTAATGCATGTTTAAGAATTAACATTGGCTAAAACACATTCCACTCTATAAACTATGAGTTGCAAAAATTGATTCTATGTCAAAACCAATTTCTGTCAAAACTGCAGATCCCCGGATCCATGAGTTTTAACTAGACGAATCCCTTTTAAAAGGGAACTGGCAGAACCGTGAAACTGATGGCAGACACTCATGCAACATAAAAACCATTTCATAAAAACTTACCACAAAAGGAAAAACCCCACTAAAATGTTAAAAGAGTAAGCTAAAATGTCATTGTTAATAAAAATAGAATAGACAATAAAAACATTAGGAGATCCTATCAATTTAGTATAACTCAAAAGTATGATTAAAAGTAGTTAGAAGTATCACCGACCAAAAACGTTCTCACTCTTAAAATTTTACTAGCAGAGTACTCGCGCGTTGCACCGACGGGTACCACGCAATTAAAATATTCAACGATTTTTTTCAGTTCTATATTTTACTATACAATAAATATACGAAAGGCGACAACTTAAGTTTTTAATAATTTTACGCAATAATAATATTTATTATATGAAAACTGTAGATTATCCACGTGATGTTTTGACAATATTGAGTTGGTAAGTGCAGGTTAAAGTAGTTTACAATGGCTCGTAGTCGTAAGTTATCATTAAATAATAACACTATAGCGAATTTTAAAAATCACTTACATTATACTAAGAAAATTTAGTTCTCTAAAAACAATGTTTGTTATATTTGTCCCACATAGATGGATAATACAAGTAAAATAGTACTTATAAAGATAAAGAAAAACTAAATATTCAAAAAGTTATGTAGGTTACTTTAAAGAGTATAAATATTATTATACAAATATATATAATAAATATTAAATATATAATTAGCACTTAGCACTTTGCACATTTGCATCATTTACTTTGAAAAAAATTGTCCAATTTTTATAAAACAAAGTTTTTAGTTTTTAAGGTAAGTTTTATCAACAAAATTCTAAAAGATATATATGTTGGTTCTCGAGACACTCTTGCGATTTAAAAATATTTTTTGAACATTGCAATTTATTATGCACTTTGAAACTCTATTGATTTAATAATATCGTTTTCGGACGATTTTTATGGGCTAGCCGAACCGGTGGTGACTCCGGTTCCCGATTAAACCCGTTGGTCCGGTCCATTTTTTAAAACATATGTACCATCAACTTGTTTACATATAAATTGTATGAAGCTTTGTGTGTTTAATTAGTTTGTACAATATGTATAATAACAAGTACTTTTCATATTAAGGGTGTTTTAAAAATAACATTTATTATGTAATTATGGTTTTAGACGTTTTTTTTCTTATATTAAATAACTTTGTATTTTATTAATTATTTTTTTTAAAACATGTCTACAAAAAGTGCTTTAAAGTGTTGCAAACAATGCTATTATAGATGTACTTATTAAAATTTGCCGTTATAAGCAAGTGTTGAATCTTAATTTTTTTAAGCCTTCCATTTTAAGAATGTCCCAAATGCTTTATAATATAGTATAGATATGTGTAAATGTGTATAATCATATAATTAGCACTTTGCACCTTTGCATCATCTACTTTGAAAAAAATTGTCCAATTTTTATAAAACAAAGATTTTAGTTTTTAAGGTAAGTTTTATCAACAAAATTCTAAAAGATATATATGTTGGTTCTCGAGACACTCTTGCGATTTAAAAATATTTTTTGAACATTGCAATTTATTATGCACTTTGAAACTCTATTGATTTAATAATATCGTTTTCGGACGATTTTTATGGGCTAGCCGAACCGGTGGTGACTCCTGTTCCCGATTAAACCCGTTGGTCCGGTCCATTTTTAAAACATATGTACCATCAACTTGTTTACATATAAATTGTATGAAGCTTTGTGTGTTTAATTAGTTTGTACAATATGTATAATAACAAGTACTTTTCATATTAAGGGTGTTTTAAAATAACATTTATTATGTAATTATGGTTTTAGACGTTTTTTTCTTATATTAAATAACTTTGTATTTTATTAATTATTTTTTTTAAAACATGTCTACAAAAGTGCTTTTAAAGTGTTGCAAACAATGCTATTATAGATGTACTTATTAAAATTTGCGTTATAAGCAAGTGTTGAATCTTAATTTTTTTAAGCCTTCCATTTTAAGAATGTCCCAAATGCTTTATAATATAGTATAGATATGTGTAAATGTGTATAATCATATAATTAGCACTTAGTACTTAGCACTTTGCACCTTTGCATCATTTGCTTTGAAAAAATTGTCCAATTTTTATAAAACAAAGTTTTTAGTTTTTAAGGTAAGTTTTATCAACAAAATTCTAAAAGATGTATATGTTGGTTCTCGAGACACTCTTGCGATTTAAAAATATTTTTTGAACATTGCAATTTATTATGCACTTTGAAACTCTATTGATTTAATAATATCGTTTTCGTACGATTTTTATGGGCTAGCCGAAACGGTGGTGACTCCGGTTCCCGATTAAACCCGTTGGTCCGGCCCATTTTTTAAACTATATGTACCATCAACTTGTTTACATATAAATTGTATGAAGCTTTGTGTGTTTAATTAGTTTGTATAATATGTATAATAACAAGTACTTTTCATATTAGGGGTGTTTTAAAAATAACATTTATTATGTAATTATGGTTTTAGACGTTTTTTTTCTTATATTTAAATTACTTTGTATTTTATTAAT
The DNA here is from genome assembly GCA_022545495.1 of Chrysanthemum lavandulifolium. Taxonomy (NCBI): domain Eukaryota; kingdom Viridiplantae; phylum Streptophyta; class Magnoliopsida; order Asterales; family Asteraceae; genus Chrysanthemum; species Chrysanthemum lavandulifolium. The sequence goes on along the minus strand of CM040239.1, from coordinate 62,059,023 downwards.
TTTTTTTTAAACATGTCTACAAAAAGTGCTTTAAAGTGTTGCAAACAATGCTATTATAGATGTACTTATTAAAATTTGTCATTATAAGCAAGTGTTGAATCTTAATTTTTTTAAGCCTTCCATTTTAAGAATGTCCAAAATGCTTTATAATATAGTATAGACTATGTACTAACATAATCATGTAAAATATTCATTCCATGTCTGTAGGTTTCATCATGTCTCATGAGTATGACTTCGATCATCAACTTACTTATATGTACATTCCAAATATATCTCTTGAGCCTAACACACCGGGCAATCATGTTTGTGGGTTCAACAATCTCGAAACTCGTTACTTTCATGAAGAACGTGTTGTTGACTCACCTCTAATCTTCCAAGAAGGTATCAACACTTCATTCCGCACAATAGGACTATAAGGTCTTCTCGCGATCAACGAGAAAATTTGTCTGCGGTTTGTTTTGAAATTCTTCCGTCAGGTTGAACTCGTTCGTAACAAGGATCATTCTCTCTCACTATGATTTTGGATCAAAAACAAAAGTTTGTTTTGATCTTGAGAAATTTGCTCACATTCTCCAAATTCAAAATTATGGACAATGTGCTTTCACTGAAGATTGGCCACTTGATTCTCTCTTTAACTATCATGAAAAAAACAGTCCATATTGTTCATACATACCCTCTCCGCAAGTAATAACTCAACTTCTATGCACTCCTCAATCCAATTACTCAGATCCAAACATAATTTATACGTGTGATCTCTGAGATGATTTCAAATCTCTCGCAGTCATTCTACGTGAAAATGTTTGGACTCTTACAGGAAATCGTGAGATACTTCCCGCATGTTGTGCTCACATGATTTACTGTCTCCTAACTCAACAACCATACAATCTTGCCTACTTCTTCACAAGCCGAATTGTAAACCTCCAAGGCAACAAGGACAACTAATTTCATATGTGATGTCTCTAACACGCCTTTATCATCATGTCATGTACTATCACCCTCAATTTCAAAGCCCTCAATATATACTTGTGAACAAAATGATGAAACCTTTGAACACATCTCTCATTACTTCATTCTTCATTCCCGAATCATCAACTACCCACAAGGCCACAACCCACTCGACGATCCATCAAACGAAAACGTATAAGCAAAATAGTTTTCTTTAATAAAACTAATCCTTAGGCTTTGTCTTTTATTTACATTTGTAACCTGATCATACCTATGAAATAAAGCGTTTGTTGATCATTTGATGTCCTTACATGCCACTCTTACCATGTCTTGCTTGTATACAAGTATAGTTGCTATGGAAATCATTAGTTTCAGAATTCAACACCTAGAACAAAATATTGCACGCTCATTGTTGAGTAATTTGTCCCAGATGCCGAATCCCTGGCTTATAACTAGCCGGATCCCTCAAGTGAAGGATATGTGGGATATGGGCAAACAAAAGAGTTATTTTATCATCCTTGCATCAATCCAACCCTCCAGAACTTATTAGACTAGTTAAACATGATACATTAGGATCACTTTACCTATCCTTAAACTCAATTGATCTCACATTCACTCATGAACGACTTAGGATCACATTCAAGGTATTCACATTCAAGGTATTTTTGATTTATCATTACTTCAAAACTCACCATCTTTCCGCTCCAATGTTCACACATTTTTCCTCTCATCTTAAAACACTTACTTTGATATTTCTCTCAATTTTAGTAAATTAATTTTAGTCATCTTGATCTTAAAATGGTCTAAAAACTAGTTTTATATTTCTTATAATTCTTAAGGAATTTTTTAAATTTTCCTTAGATCATCATCTGGTCTTTAGGATCATTTGAATCCACTTGATATCATAAAAATCTTAGTGTCATCCTTGATCACCCATTGGTGTTCATAAAAACCTCAATTTCTTTCCATAAAAGACATCATTAGCTACCCTCACTGATTACACTTGATCATTTAAGTCTCATATCATTTAAGACACCTGAGGAGACTGAAACACCTAAGATATGTAGGTACTAGACCTTACTAAAACCTCATATTTCTTCTCCTTGGCTCCTGAGAGCCCGATCCCTAAGATTAGCCTAGACGGATCCCTCATGTGAGGGATCCGTTGGAACCAGCTGCACAGACTAAACCAGTCCTACTTGATACAATCATTTCAAACCCTCTTTGTTAATCTAAACACTCCACATTGTCTTAATTGACTCCCTAGATCAGTACAACTCTGTAGTTGACTCTTGTACATGCAAATCATTGTAATTTGAAGGATTTCTAGTGGTTTAAGCTTTAATTCACTTACCAAATCTTTCTCTTTATAAACCATTTGTGTTAGAACTTCCAAATCACCATTCACACACTCATTCTTAGTAGCTAAATATTTCTTTTTACACCTTTCCCTCCTACCATTTCACCACGAGGAAAGCTTCTTGTGTTAACTCATCAACCAAAGAACCTCCAAAGAAAATTGTCTGGGTTGTTCATGAAATCTCTTCAACCGAATCATCACCCATCAAAGCCTCAAACATTAGAACTCCCTCACAACCAACTCTATCAATCAAACCAACTCCCAAAAGGATTGTTCCCACAAGACAACCCTTGCCAAACACTACCATACCTCCTAAGCCAAACACCCTTACCTCCACTAAACGATCACCTCTAGTTCCTAGAGCTATTTCTTTCACCACTCCACTATCATCCCCACACCTTTACAACTTAGAAGACTTGCCACCTAGGCCATCTCATCCACCACCATTACCAACATTTTCCTCAATTGAAAAAATGGTGCAACAACAACCTTCTCACCAAAACTTTGGTGTTGAAACCACACTAGCACTCGTGTCCTTTTCTCCCTCACCCTCAAATGGTCCATTTTGGATTATGAGGAATCACCAAAATCATCAACCCGACCACATGGAAGTAGATACTTCGTTACCGCCGCCATCGACACATATTCCACCACCTTCACACTTTGTTGAACCACCTCCAACTTTATCAAACGCGCCTCCACAAATCCCTCCATCCTTTGTGGAACCTCCACCTTCCTCATCAAACTTTCCACCTCAAACCATTCCATTCCTATCACCATCATTCCCTATCCATGACAATGACTGCTTTCATTGCCAACATGTCGAAGGACTAGTTCATGAAGTACGTGACGAATTACGTTTCATGTTCTATCACCTTATCGAACGTTTTGATGAGGTCAACAAATCTAATCGTCCCTAGAACATAGGAATATAAGCACAAGTGGTGCTCTCCTCTAGTCCTAGGCACAACTTAGAATTATTAGAAAATGTATTACATGTTTGTATCATTTTCTTAGTTTTAGAGATATGTGTATCATTTCTGTTATTTTATTGAATGAAACTACATGGTGTATGCTATATAGTTATCAGAATATGTTTGGTGCTATAATACATAACTCATTTGGATGTTTACGTCACTTTTTACATATACATTGCTGCCAATAGAAGCAGGTACACGGTTCCCTCAAAATAGCCTAGACAGATCCCTCACAGGAAGGATCCGCAGGATCCGTGCAACAGAAGCACAATTTCTCACTAATATGAATCTCATTTGCAGGAAGCTATACACCATATACTTGTTTTCTAACATTTGTTTTGTAGATTTTCAAAATACACATGAAGACTTTGACACCCTCAACAAGGGGGAGCTTTTCCGTCAAAGCAAAGCATTGCAAAAATGCTTGCAATACATTCACTTAGTTTTTCTATATTACTTGATGTCCTCCTCAAAAGGGAGCACTCATCAAGGGGGAGCATTTCGTCAAAGACAAAACCATTTCAAAAATAATTGCAATACACTTGTTTAGCTTTCTAATTACTTGACGCCCTCAACAAAGGGAAGAATCCGTCAAGGGGGAGCTAAGACGAGAATATTTCTCTCATCTTGCTCTTTATTATTCATTTTGTTATTTTCCACAAGTTTTTCTCAAAACAATGTGATAGTTTCTTTTCGACGCTATTTTTGTTTCGACAAAAAGGGAGAGAAGAGAGTAAAAACTCTAATTCAAATTTTTACGAATTTTATTTTCTTCTTAAAATAATATTATGTTTTGTCATCAACAAAAAAGAGGAGATTGTTAATACAAATAAGCCATAAAAACGTTTATTTATATTTTACGATCTTCTAATGTTTTGTCGATAACAAACGTAAAATCATTTTAACGAAACAAATAAAATACGTAAAAGGTTTGAGCAAATAGCTTACTAACACACTTTTACTAAGCATATTAAAACTATATCAAGACATGTTTAGTAAATAAGTTATATAAAACCAAAGACATTTTTATACGGACACTAACAAGTAATATTGTTTACATCTTATAGAAATGCATATGTATAACAACTAGTGTTTACATGATATAGAAATGTATATATACTTTGTATATATTGTAATGGTAAAGTAATGGGTAAAAACCAAAGTCCATGACCCATGACCCATAACCCATGATCCATTGACTAGGTACAATGAATGTTGTTGGGTAAAAATCAAAGTCCATAACCCATACCCATGGAGCATGATCCATAACCCATGACCCATTGCATGATATCATGCATGAAGTCATGTTGGGTATTATCCATGATCCATGACCCAAATTCCATGACCCATGACCCAAGATCTATAACCCAATGACTAGGTACATTGCATCTTGTTGGGTATCCATAATCCATTACCCATAACCCATGGTTCATAACCTATAACCCGGTTTGCAACCCAAAATCTGGACTAAAGCGGGCGATGGCGGATCCTCTAGGGAGGATCCGTGGGAACTGGGACGATGAACAAGTTTTGTCTATAAATAGTGAGCCATTTCTCTTGCTCACCACCACGCCACATATACTTTCTCCCATATATAACATCTCTAACCTCGATCCAAAGGACCATTCTATGTAGTTTTATGTTTGTGTGATTCTCTAGGTTCCTCTTAAAGGAGATATCACCACCTCTTGAAGACGTGCGAGCTCAAGTCATGAGTTGCTAAGCTTCGTCATCATCAAGACCACTGAAGTGTATCTTGTTGATAGTTCTTTTCTCCCTCCATAGAAGTGTTGTGTTGAAGGCATTAGTGAAAGGTGTCGAAGGGTCGTGTTGATGGCATTAGTGAAAGGTGCCAAAGGTGTATATCCGATAAGGTGCATCAATGTACAAGTTAGATAGATTGGGTTAAGGGATCCTAGTGTTGTAACAAGGAGTGTGTCTCCTTTGGGGTAGTTGCGTTGTGGTGTAGTGTTGGGTAGTAGTTCCTCCTTTGTAACAGAACTCGGTATCTAGCCTTGTACCAGATAAAGTGTAGGCGACGTTATGATAGGTTTGGTTCTACCTCGTGGAAGAACTCAGTGCCTAGCCTTGTACTGGATAAAGAGTAGGCGACGTTGTGAAGGCTTCTCTGCCACATAAAGGAGCTTGTGTTGTGTAGTACTTAAGAACTCTCGAGTGGGGTAGGGCGAAGAAGGTGTCCTTGTAGCCAAACCACTATAAATACTCGTGTTGTGGTTTTGTGTTCATTTACTCTTTATTCTTGCGTTACTTACTTATATGCTTATCTATCAATATCCAACACCCACATCAAATAGATTGACATAAGTCGATTTAAATAGTTTAAAACGGAGTTTTAATCGGTAAAATTATTCAACCTCACTTCTAGTTTTCCACGCATTTTATTTGATTAAAAAGACAAGATTTAAGATTAAAAAAACATGGAGGGCCAAAAGTGTAAATTCTTGTCTTTCTTGTTTTTTCTTGTCTTTCTTATTTATTCACATATTTATACTAAAAACTATTTTGTTAGAACGACAAATAACTATCTCACAATAAAAACCTTTTTTTGTTTTTATGCGTTTTCATCCCTTTTCATACATTTTCGACCGCTTTTAGACGTTTTCATACGTTTTCGTCCGCTTTCATACGTAATCGTCCGTTTTCTTACATTTTTCGTCTGTTTTCATACGTTTTCATAAGTTTTCTTCTGTTTTTATACATTTTCATCCATTTTTGTACGTCTTCTTCCTTTTTAGTCCGTTTTTATATGGTTTCGTCCGTTTTTATACGTTTTCTGCAATTTTCAGACGTTTTCATACGTTTTCATACGTTTTTGTCTGCTTTCATATGTTTTCGTACATTTTCGTATGTTTTCAACTATTTTCGTCCGTGTTCAAACGTTTCGTCCGTTTTCGTTTACTTGCATATGTTTTCGTCCGTTTTCATATGTTTTCGGATGTTTTCAAACGTTTTTATACGTTTTCAGCCGTTTTCGTCCGCTTTCATACTTTTTTTTTCCATTTTCATACGTTTTATACGTTTTTTTCCGTTTTCATACATTTTCATCCATTTTCACACATTTTCGTCCATTTTCATACGTCTTCGTCGTATTTTCATATGTTTTCATTTGTTTTTCAACGTTTTTATACTATTTTTATATGTCCAATTTTATATATGTTTTGCAATATTTTTATCGTCAACTTAAAATATTGTAAATTATCGTCAACTAGTAAGCATTGTAAATTATCGTCAACTTAAAATATTACAACTGATACAGCTTTAATATGAAGTAATCACAGAAACAAAACACATCAATCAAATGCAATTCAAAGCAAAATTAAACTAAACGATTTAACTGGTAAACAAAATCACACTATCATGAACTTAAAATATCATAGGTGACAATTTGAGACCTATTGGTTAAACTTGGGTTTAGTTGGTCAAATTATTTTGTTTGGTTTATACGTGTTTGTCCGTTTATTCTTTTTTTTGTATGTTTTCGTACATTTTTGTATGTTTTTGTACGTTTTCATACGTTTTTGTATGAAAACGGATGAAAACGAACAAAACGTATGAAAACAACAAAAAACATGTGAAAACGGATGAAAATGTATAAAAACGTATAAAACGTATGCAAACATACAAAAACAGACGAAAATGTATAAAAACGTACGAAAATGAACAAAAACGTATGAAAATGGACGAAAACGTAGGAAAACGTATGAAACGGCCAAAAACATATGAAAACGGACGAAAACGTATAAAACGTCTAAAAATGGGCAAAAACTTATAAAAACATACGAAAACACATGAAAATGGACGAAAGAGTATAACGGACGAAAACATATGAAAACGGACCAAAAAGTATGAAAACGGACAAAAACATAAGAAAACGTATGAAAACGGATGAAAACATAAGAAAATGTATGAAAACGATCGAAAACGTATGAAAACGAACGAAAACGTATGAAAACGAACGAACATGTATGAAAACGTCTGAAAACGGACAAAACGTACGTAAACGGACGAAAACATATGAAAACGTCTGAAAACGGACGAAAACGTATGAAAACTGACGAAAACGTATTAAAACGGACAAAAACGTATGAAAACATACAAAAACATATGAAAGCGGACGAAAACGGGCCTAAACGTACAAAAACAAAAAAGAAATATTTTTATTATGAGATAGTTATTTGCCGTTAAAAAAATATTTTTAGTATACGTGAAAGACAAGAAAAGATAATAAATTATATTGAACAAATTAAAACTTAGATTAATCCTTATCATTAAATCAAAGTAAATGAATGACGTGGATTAATCTTTCAGTACGTAACAAAATAAAAGTAAGAAAACGAACTTTCCTCTACATTTATAAAATGTGAAACACTTTTCATAAACACCGTGGTTCACCTAAATTGGAGATCACCACTTAAGTTAGAAGTTAGAGCAAATAACAAATGACAAAAGATCCGTGCAGAACATATATTTTCCATAGAACATTTCCTCCCATCTTGACCGTGCGTTTCAATTACATCCAACGGATAAGAAAAGAAGCAGCTTTTCATTTATTTTGTGCACAGGGGTAGGTTGGGTATATCATTTCACCCAAATAAATTCCTCATATCCCGCTCATAACTCTCATTATCAACACACAAACATATACACACACACTCTCTCACTCTAGTAAACTCTCTCACTATCCCCAATTTATCAACACACATAGTAAAGTCTCTCACTATCCCCAATTTATCAAACCCCAACCCCCAATATTTCGATTAATGCTTTTCAATGGACATACGAGATGATATATCAAACGCAAAAGGTGGGCCGTTGCTATAATCGTCTTCATTGACACATGTTGATCAAAATAAACCTGATTCTGGTACTGGTGCTGATTCTGTTTATCAAACCCTAACCCCTAATATTTTCTTCTTTTTTTTATTTTTTTATTTTGTAGGTTTTTATTGTTTTTTGTTTGGTACCGATTATCTGTGTAGTTTACTATATACTTATTTTTTTGATTATATGTAAGTTTTATTTTGATGAAAATGGAGTTTACTTGTTTTTATGCAAATGAAGTTTAGTTGATTTATATGTTATATTTTGATGAAAATGGAGTTTAGTAGTGTTGTTTAGTTGAGTATATGAAGGAGCACATGTGATTCTGTATATGAAGGAGTTTATTTTGATGAAAGTTGAGTATATGAAGGAGTTTATTATATGTTTAGTTTAGTATATATGTAAAGAAAATGTAGTTTGTGATTGATTTTATTGTTTGGTAATGGTTATTTGTTTAGTTAAGTATATATTTATTTTGGTATTGAAGGAGCACATGTGATTCTGTATATGAAGGAGTTTATTTATTTGGGATTTAAAGGATCACATGCGATTTTTGTATCATTTTGGTATTGAAGGAGCACATGTGATTCTGTATATGAAGGAGTTTTAGTTGAGCACATGTGATTTGTTTAATTTTGTTTGAGTGGTTCATTAGAGCATATTTATTTGCTATTTTACTGGAGCACATGTGGTTTTGTATCATTTCTGTTCTTTTTGTTATGTAGATTTTTGATTTGTTTTGAGTTTGTATATGAGTTAGCCTGATTCTATATGTTTTTATGCTTTTGTTTTTAGGTGCTTCTGTTATGCAGTCGGATACTGGAGTTGATGCTGTTAAGTCTGGTTCTCAATCCTCCAATTCTCCTGGTCGGACAACTCGGTCTAGTATACTAAACCGACAGGTTTTGAATCCTTCCCCTGTTTCTTCGGTTAATCCGGCTGCTGCAAACATCAGTATGCCTGTTCCTGTGTCGTATTTGCCGCATAATGTACCTAATACCAAGGAAAATCCCAAGGTTAATGTGCCGAAATCAAAGGCTAATACCAAGGATATTGCGAAGAAGAAGGTGTTTGAGGTTGCGAAGGAGAAGGTGTCTGAGGTTGCGAAGGAACAGGTGTCCGAGGTTGCAAAGGAGCAGGTGTCTGAGGTTTTAAAGGAGCAGGATAAGGAGAATGTGGCTAAGGAGAATGTGGCAAAGGACAATGTGGCTGAGGTTGTCAAGGAGAAGGATAAGGAGAATATGGCAAAGGAGAATGTGGATGTTGCAAAGCAGAATGTGGTTGAGGAGGTGGTCAAGGAGAAGGTGGTTGAGGTTGTCAAGGAGAAGGATAAGGTGGCCGAGGTTGTCAAGGAGAAGGATAAGGTGGCTAAGGGTGGTACGGAGAAGGTTGCGGATGTGCAGAGGTCTAATCCTAAGGCTCAATCGAAGGTGGATGTTGTCAAAGATAAGGAGAAGGTTGCTGAGGTCCAGAAGTTTAGGAAGGTTCTGATGAAGAAAGAGGTTCATCGAAGCTTAGGAAGGTTGACAATTTTCAGCGTATGTTTGAGATGTTGAAGGGTTTAATGAAATATGCTTCTGATTCTGAAGATGAAGGTATTGCGGAGAGGTCGAAAGTGAAAGTTAAGAATCAAAAGGGTAAGGTGAAGAAGGTGAATAAAGAGGTTTCAGAAACTGATTCTGAAGATGAAAGTATTGCGGAGAGGAAGAAAGAGAAATTTAAGAATCAAAAAGGTAAGGTGAAGAAAGATTTTTCAGAAACTAAGAAGCAAAAGGGTAAGGTTAAGAAAGAAGATGCAGATTCTGAAAATGAAGATGTAGGTAATGTTGGAAAGACTAAGAAGTTGGGAAAGAAAAGTATGTTGTCACAGGCTGAACAAGAGCAGTTAGAGTATCTTGAAAAATTTCCAAATTTGAGGGTAAGGAATGCTCCTTCTTCTCTGTTTTCTTCTATCCGTGAATCAAAGGTCGACATGGGTCCATTTCTTACTCAAATAGGTTTTCAGTCTTTTTGTAAAATTTTCATTGATCAACTTCCATCCAAGTTGGGTAGGTTTGTTGTTGCCAATTTCAAAACAACAACTAATAAGATTGATTTGTTGAATGGTTTGTCGATTGATGTCACTCCAGAGAAAATTTGGGATATGTTAGGGATTCCATTTGGTGGTTCTTCATTGTTTTCATTTGAGGAAAGACCTATTGACCATCCTTTTGTGAGATCTTGGGTTGAGCAGTTTTATCCAAAGTCGTTGAAAGACATACGGATGGCGGATGTTGCTAGGAAGTTGGTTACAACAACGGTAGTTGATAATCTTATCAAACTTAACTCATAATGTTGTTTGCCAACACGATGGGTAGGTGTGAAACGATGAAGGGCAACTTTTCTTAGATGTTGTTAGATATATTCACGAAGATCTTAGATATCGACATCGATCGGTGTGGTTATATACATTCGTGCCTTCAATATAGTACCAACCCGAATTGATTGCCATTACATTGGTCCATTAGCGTCCTCATGGTAAGTTTATAGATTTATTTAAATTTAAAAATGGTTCCTGGTTCTAGTGATATGTAATTTTTATTGTTTTGTTTTTCTTTTCAGCTTGTGTATCTAGACTCTACCAAATTTGAGAAGTTTCATGTTGTCCGTTTGCGTCCGGCCATCTTAAATTGGTCGACAACCTTAATGAGACAACGCATGGAGCTTGAACTTGCTGAAAGGAAGTTGGGGTGTTTAGAGTTGAATGGTGAGTGGACTAAGGCGGAGTCTAAAGAGTTAGAAGGGTTCATTGATGCTGGTTTGTCTGAATCTTCTGACAAAGAGGTTTGTATAATACATTTTATAATTGTTCATTTGAATGCATTAAAAGAAAAATCACAAATCATTAGTCAGAATCACATGTGATTGTTTTTGTAGGATCACATGTGATTCTATGTAGAATCACATGGGATTCTTCTTTGAATCACATGTGATTTTATTAGAATCACATGTGATTTTGTTAAGAATCACATGTGATTCTATGTAGAATCACATGTCATTGACTTCAATATTACTTTTCATTGACATCATTATTGAATACAGGTTTTGTTTAACAAACTTGAAGAAAAGCTTTCTTCGATATGTTCTGAAAGACGTACTCTTGAAGCTGATATGGTAGAAGCATATTTGAAGTATGCTGATGATGAAAAATTCATTGAACTTAATGAGAAATATTGTGAGCTATTCAAGAAACCTATTTCTTTCGGCAACAATGAAAGTGAGGATAAAGATGGTCCAGTGCGATAATGATGGTGTAAGTCTTGTGAAAATGATGGTCTTGATAATCTTGGAAATAGTAAGGATGGCAATGTAGAGGATTTGGATTCAGAAAAATTAGTTTAGATGATTTTGAAAAAGATGCATCTCAGGAAACGAATTCTCAGGTTGAGAAGGAAGCTGTCGTTCAAAAGGAAACAGTCATTCCTGCTGATATTGATAAGCCAACTGAAAATGTGGCGGGTGTTGAAGATGAAGAGTTGGAGATCACCAGTACGCCTGAGACTTATACTCAGTGGCTAGAGAAGAATGTCGATATGTTGAATGAGGTGATTGATTGTATTGTAGATGAATACCTATATGTAATACTCTAACAGAATACAACTTTGATTAGTTTGTCTTTTAATTTTGTTTTCTTTTAATTTAAATTATGTTGTTTTGTATCGAAATCACAGTTGATGAAGAGATGAATCGAATGTGGTCGTCCCGAATCAAGGTCCGTCTACTCCCGAGAGTGGCTACTCGTGCATCGAGCGTTAGTCCCGAGGTTGTTCTTCACGAAAATGAGCCGTGAAACCGTCTCCATTCCTCTGCTCCCCATACATGAATAAGAAGACCAAAGTTGTACAGAAGATTACAATGGTGGAACTTATGGTTGGAAACAGCTTGTTTTCTATGCAGGGTGACAAGATGTAAGTTTATCTGTTTATTATTTTAGTTATTTTTTTTAACTTTGAGCTTATGTCACATGTTCTTGTAATTTTGAGGTTGTTTTACCCTGATCACATGTGATTCTTCACTGATCACATGTGATTTTACCCAGACGACATGTGATTTTACCCAGATCACATGTTATTTTACCCAGATCACATGTGATTTTATCCAATTACATGTGTTTTTTTGTTTCTACAGTGAAACTATTTTTGAAACTCATTCTGGATATAAAGTTTCATCAGTTCGTTTAAGTATGGAAACTTTAACTCCTGGTTTATGGGTCGATGTCAATGTTGTTGATTGTTGGTGTGTTGTTCTCAACCATGAAGAGAGTTTTAAGGATGTTGGAGCCCCGTCGAGGCATTTCTTTCCGACTGGTTGTATTGTAAGTGTTTTTGTTATTTTTTATGAACTTTATTGTATAATTATATATTTTTGATTATACATTTTGTGTTTGTTATTTTCTACAGACAGAGCAAATGATTGATGGTAGTTTGGATTCTAAGCAGCAATGGAAAAGTTTTGAAGCACAAGTTTTGGGTCATTTCGAAGATAATTCCGATAGAATTAGCCTAAAAGACGTTGATTTGGTAATGTCATTATTTTTTTTAGAATTATAATTGTTAAATCAGGTATTTTTATTAAGTTTACTTTTTTTTGTTAAATCAGGCATTTTTTCCAATTTGCAATGGTGGGCATTTCTATGTTGTTGTGTTCAGCCTTTCTAAATCAATTGGGATGACAATCCTTGATAACATTGACAGTGGGGAATCTTATGATAAAAAGTATAAAGGAGCATGTGATGTTCTTGTAAGTTTGAGTTTTATTTTACCCATATCACATTTGATTTTACACAGATCACATGTGATTTTACACAGATCACATGTGATTTTACCCATATCACATGTGATTTTACAATGATCACATGTGATTTTACCCAGATCACATGTGATTTTACACAGATCACATTTGATTTAACATGTTCATTATTTATTTGTTTTTTGTAGAAAAATATGTTTTCCCGTCATCTACAATTGTATGGCAACAAAAAGTATGCTAGCATCATTAAGTTGAAGCCAAAGATCCCAAAGCTGAAATGGAGTACTAAGTCAAACTACCATGATTGTGGTATTTTCGCCATGTTTCATATGGAAAACTATATGGGTGAAGGCGTGAAGCTCCTACAAAGTGGGATTGTGGCCTTGTTCCCGAGTCAAAGGTACAGTTCGACATGTTGAGGAAGCTGAGGTTCAAGTATTATACCAAGATCTTTGTTACATACGCGCTTAACGTGTATCGGGAGAGGATGCTAGGGAGCAAATGAGTTTGACAAAGTTGATTACGCAACAAAGTTCATAACAATTGTGGAAGCATATAAGAACAGGAACAAACGTGAGGATGTTAAAGACATGCGCTTGATACAACAATGAGTGTTATCGTCAAGACTTGGAGAATCGTCTTTTGTGCCTTTTGTGAAGGTGTATAAAACATTTCTAGATCAGTAGTTTTAGTTTTATCTTAAGAATGTGAAGTTCAGTAATTTCTAGGGTTTGAACACTAAGTATGTGAAGTCTAGTAATTTCCAGGGTTTGAACGCTAGTAAAACTGATGCTAGAATAGTTGTTTTGGGAAGTCAAATTAAATCCTGCTTTTGTTATAACTGATTTCAACAGTAGTTGTTTCTTTTTAGTTTCTCTCTAGTGCCTTATTATTTATTTGCATATACTTACTTAGGAATGAAACATCAATCACATGTGATTTCATATGCAATCACATGTGATCTGGGTACAATCACATGTGATCTGGCTACAATCACATGTGATTTCGTATATAATCACATGTATTACAATATTTTTGTAAATATTCCATAAGTAAACAGGAGTTTCATAAGTAAACAAGACTTTCATAAGAAAGTAAACAATCATTCAATGTATTATAGATTTGTAAAAATTCTAAAGAAAATCATTATATTTTTTGAAGTAAAAATGCTCAACCATCAACCTCAACACTCAACATCTGCTTAATCCACTGATGTTGGCTCACTTGGCCAGACCCGCCAACCTTAACACTAACGCCTAACCCATTAGGGTTAACCTTATCCGCTTCACGAGCCACAAAATTTACTTGAACGGCCTGACCCACCACCGACCCTGTCCCAACACCAACCTCAACACCAAGACCTGACCCACTAGGGTTATCCACACCATATTGGAGACGGTTATGTGGCGCCTTTCGCCTTGCTTTAGGGTTCAATGGACAAGTTGTTTTTGTATGTGAGTTTGTCTTCTCTCCACAATGTCCACAAGGCTTCATTTGTTTCTTTTTAATTGTAAGTGCTTTTTCTCTTTCACTCTTTCTCCTTTTATTGCGTTCCGCTTTTGAAATATTCCCTTTGTTGCTTGCTTTTGTTGGATTGTTAACTGTTTTTTTTTTCAGGTTTAGAAATAGCAAAATGTTCCCCAATCACATCTGTCGTTTTTCCAGAAGGAGCATTTGGCACCTCATCCTCCACTTCTTTCTTCAATTTCTTCATTTTTTCAACAAATTCACCCATCTTTACTACGTCACTGCCCAACCGAAATAAACAATCATCTAATAGACAATTTGCTTCATTTGTAAGTCTTTCAACTTCTATGTTTTTTCCCCATATCTATTTCTTTTTCTTCTCAAGTTAGGTGGAATTATATCCCTTGTCCACCGCCTCAAAATATATTGATTTGGAATGACGTCAATATCACGATTCTTGAAGACACAAAATATGTGTCGGCATAGGAACCCGTATCGAGCAAAATGTCTGCAGGAACATACAACCGACCCATCTTCTATAGTACAAAGTACCTTTCCAAATCAAAATAATACAAGAATTATATTCTGTAAATGTTATTTATATGAGATCACATGTGATTAATATTGATATCACATGTGATTCAACAAGAATCACGTATGTGATTCAACAGGAATCAAATGTTATTTATATGAGATTCACATGTGATTCTTTGTAAGAGATCACAAGTGATTTCCAAGAATCACATGTGATTCACAAGAATCACATGTGATTCAACAAGAATCACATATGTGATTCAACAAGAATCACATATGTGATTCAACAGGTGATTCTTTGTAAGAGATCACATGTGATTTACAAGAATCACATGTGATTTACAAGAATCACATGTGATTCTCGTAAAAGAAAAATATAATTTTAGAATTCAAGATTACATACCTTATAGTCTACAACTGTTTGTGCTTCTTTATCGCTTTTGTCTTCAATTTCCTTGTTAAGTGTTCTATAAGGCATTGGATTTTTGTCTCTAACCATGACAATCTCACAACCTTCTTCTATTTTCAAATTTTGTATACTACAAGTCCAGCATGCTTCAGTTATTTCCTTTAAGCAGAAATATTGTCCTAGTATACACTTTTGCTGCATGACGCTTAATTTTTAACCTTGTTTCACACTTTGGGGCTGCGTCTAGTGTTTTAAAGTCTAAATGTTCCTGCCTATAACGTTGCCTTTCCATTCTTGGCTTCATAGGACATCATAAAACTAACTAGTGTTGCTCTGGGCCTGTGAAACTTTTGAAGAACGAGTTTTCACTCTCGGACCTTGATGTGGTTCTCATCAATCCAAATAATGGAGAGTCTATAAAATAAGTGGAATCCACATTTTCTAAGGTTAAACATCTTTGTCATCCATTTGTGGTTTTCAAACCAAAATCTTCAATCAACTTGGCCCATTTCTCTTCAAATTCCAAAGGTTCCATGAACATATTCCAAATGATCTTCTTAAACGCTTCTTGAAATCGGTTTCTTTGTATATTGCTTGAAAATCTGCTTTATTGTTAAATAGAGTTTTAGTGCCTTATTTTCAACATAAATCACATTATATATTTCGGATTAATCACATGTGATTCATATGATTTTATAAACAAGTCACATGTGATTGTCACATTATCATGTGATCCATATTTAAAGTGAATAAAAATATATTGTTTAGAGAATATATTTACCTTTGCGTGATTTTTTGATCAATATGCCACATGCAAAGTCTGTGTTTTGAGTTAGTGAAAATGGCTTCAATAGCTTTCTTCATTGCTCCATCTTGATCTGTTACAACCATGGTCGGTTCTTTATTGAATGCACTCATAAATGCGGTTAGTAGCCACATGTATGATTCGGTATCTTCTTTTAAAAGCATTCCGAACCAAAGGTGACACACTTTACGTGATTATCTCGCGATGAATGGTACAAACACCATGTGGTACCTAAGAACATTACCTCAAATAATTAGTGTAATGTAGAAGTAAATCACATGTGATTTCTACTATGATCACATGTGATTCCTAGTACGAGGTATGGTGATCACATGTAGTACATCTAAATCACATGATTTTCAATAAAATCACATGTGATTTTTGTTATAAATTAGTTCATATAAAAAATCTTACTTGTTACTCACGAAGGTTGCATCAAAAGAAACTATGTCTCCGAACTCTTTGTAGTTGCATTTTGCAACCATTCGCCCAAAACATCGCCACTAACTCACTGTTTTCTACCTTATATTGAAATGTAAAGTTCGGGACATACATCTTTCTGTTTTCCATTTTGTTTATAAGCATTTCTGCATCACTTTCCCCTATGAAAGCATTTATATCCCTTTGATGATTCTTAAAATCATTAGATGTGCCATGAACGTATTCATACCCACCTTTCAAACTGGTTAAAAAGTTGTGTGCCCGTGTTGCGCCAATCTTGTTTGTTGCCGCTTTGACAATAAACATTTTGTCTGCTTGAGTCATTCTTCTTTGTTTTTTTGTAAAATGTTTGTACTCTTTTGGAATTAGGACATGGTTGTGTTTAGCAATAAAGCGAACTAACTTATATATTCGAAACTTGGTCCAATTCTAACTTTATCGAGCTTCACAACTTTGTTATATGTGTTGGATCGATGTACTCTAACCAAACTAACTTATATAGCTTGTTAAGGGTTTAATAACCCGGATAAATCCTAAGTTGTTAACAATGAAACACTTGAGTAATCTCTATTAAGTCTGAATTTACTTAACAAAGCTAAGAAGATTATAACTTTAACTTTCAATATTTTATTAATAACTCTAAATCGCTTGTTATGCGATTCTTAAACAACTCTAAAACTCTAATAATAATCGTACTTTAGGATTCTAAAACATATATCTCTAATGCCAATCTAGGGGTCCTTTTATAGGCTTAAGGATAACCCTAGTCGGTTTACAATTTGTATCCTTGTCGACAAGTAATCTAAACAAAGAATATTCTAGAATAACAAAGCTTTCCATAAACGAATATAGCAGTTCTTTAGCTTTGCGATACTTTGACTTCGACAATGATGCTTTGACTTTCTCTTTAGCGATGCTTTGACTTCTTCCGTGCTTTGTCATTCTTGACACTTTCATATCCCAACAATCCTCCCCTAACTTGAATTCTACTTGCTTGACTTCAAGTTCCTTTGTAAATTATCTTTAACATCTCCATCTTCAAGGAAAGATTGTGTCTTTGTCTTTGGATTGTATCTTTGTATTCTCGTGCTTATATCATCATTATCAAAGTATTCTTTAGAAATTATTCTTTACTGACATCTTTGATCGATAATCTCTTTTCGACAACATTCAAGAAGCTCCATCTTTTCGACAACATAAGACAATTTGTACATTAATTCGGTTTAAGTTTGATCTATTCTCATCACTTCCGGTGTGTAAACTCCGTGAGAGGTGAATCATTGAAAATTTAATGGATTTGATGTCTCTTTACCAAAGCCATTAACTCGGAGTAGCCAAATGTTTTGATGTGTAAGATCATGGTACATTGATAACCATATGATTTTTAGCAAATCATCGACTATCAACATATTTGATTTGTCTTTACCAAAAGTTGTACCCTTTTGGACTAGTTAGTTCTTTCAATCATGGTGAACTAATTACCATATAATGGTTTTCCACGACCTTTACCACAAGCCATTTTCTTGTGGGCTAGCCAACTCTTCACATTCTTGATATGGTGAGTTGATTACCATACAACTTATTAGCAAGTTGTCAACTATAAAAGCGGTTTGAGATATCTTTACGAGCCGTTTGCTCATGGATTAGCCAATCCTTTTGTAACCATGGTGGATTGATAACCTATTGTTGTTACCATCTCAAAACCATTTATTTCTTTTAACCTTTGTTTCAAAATATTTATCACTTAACAAAAGTTTTCTTTTCAAAATCATTAAGCGGTTTAATCATAAGCGATACTTTGATGAAATCTTGTTTGATCGCGATACTTTGAATAAAATCGATACTTCAAAAATAATTTATTCAATAAAGATTCATACCGATTATTCATGCATCATCATCGACCATAGTCGTCCATCGATAAACAATTTGATGACCGAAGTGCGGTTTCATTATCTTCTTCAACTTCCATTCCATGCTCTAGCATTCTCCTCATGAGATCGATGTAGCGGATATCTTCTATCTGCTAGCATGTGAATCATAGTCCCATCTTCTAACTCTAGAACATGTACTCCAGTTCTTCAAAGAATCTCCGGTGATAATCTCCCAATCTTCTTGATTTTCCAAATCTCATGAGTACTTGTTTCTTGAGTTTCCCAAACAGTTGTGAGATCTCCAAGCAAGATTAAACCAACTCCTTCTGATGGAATGTGTTCAAAGTATTCTTGCACCAAATGATATAGATGAAACAAATCCTCTCTATCTATTATGTGCAATAGATCCCATAGCATATTAAACACTCTGAAGCTTTCATCTTCTCTGTGAAACATCAGATAATTTCCATCTTTAGATTCTACAACTTCAAAAGTAGTTATTGGAGACTTTTTCTTCTTCTTTTTTCTTCTTTTACGCATCGACTTTAGAATACTCAAATTCTACAATTCTTAAGTAATTCCTTAGTTCATCATTAGTATCGATCTTAACTCAACTTTCTTTGATGGTTGAACATCTTCAACTTCAGTTGTTCTTTTTTTTTAAGCTTCCTTTTCTATCATCTTCTTTACGAGCATCATCATCTTTATAGTCTTTGATACTATCAACTTGTTTCGATAAGCTTCTCTAACGACTTCATACAAACCTTTCATCTCAACATAATTCAACTTATTCAATCCAATATATCCTTGCTTTTTAAATAAGCCATCATTGCATTCCTTTCCTTAGCACGATTTGGTCTTCTTGGTAGAGCGAAAGGAATAGGTGACTGTAATGGTATAGCGACTTGACATTCAATTCTTCTTGCAATTTCTTAGTCGCTTCTTTATTCTTAGCATCTTGAATATCAACTTGACATTCAATTCAACTTGTAACTTTCTAGTTGCTTCCTCATTCATAGCAACTTGAGCAACCCTTATTTGTGCTAAAGTGAGCTTCTTCTTCTTTGTTTCTACCATCTTACCTTTCCCTTTATCTTTAGGATCTATAACGGGTTGAGATTGAGACTTGATGTTGTTCTTGACAACTCACGGAATGCTAACACTCCTTGGTTTTGATAAATCATGCAATATTTCACAATGGTTTCATCATCACTTGCGGTGTGTATTGGTTTGAGAGTATCGACTTCTTCTTCTTGTGGAATTGTTGAAGGACCGACTTCTTCTTCAAAATCTAACACCCTTGGTGTAATTAATTCTTGTCGAGATGTTCCTTGAAAGCCAATACTTTGATCGGCGATACCTTGATCATCGATACTTTTAACACCGGTTCCTTGAGCTCGATGCTTTGAAGATTTACATGTGCTTGATGCTTTGAGGTTCATTCTCCTTTTCTTCATGAAATTCACATCTTCTTTCAAATTCTCTTCTTCTAAATTCCTCCCAATTGGACGAAAGAATGTTGTTGAACCTTTTGCCTTTGGTGGTCTTCTTAAATTGCCTTCGCTTCTTCTTTTCGACTTTGACCCATAACTTTGTGATGTTTAACCAATGGCCATACAAAGTTCTTTAATCTTCTAAACTTAAACTTCAACTTCTTAATCTGAGTGGCTGTTTATCAAAGATTTACGCAATCGACTATCGCCCTTGTCAGAATATAATTATCTAACACTAATCTTTCAGGGGGTATAGTAGCATTATCTCCTCCAGAAGATGATGAGAGAACTTGTTCTGGTGTCTCAATAGGAGGAGTAGTATGGTGGGATGAGGTGGGAGAAACTGCAGTACCTTCATTAATATCGGTTACCTTGTGAAGCGGTACCTTGTGATGCGATCTCTTGAGAAGCGGTACCTTGAGCGGTACCTTGAGTAGCGGTACCTTGAGCGCGTACCTTCTCTTTCATCACTAGCTTGACCTCATCTCTAATAGCTTGAACAATCTCCATCATTGAAGTAGTCAATGGAGTGTTCCTTCGATGAATGAATCACTCTTCCTAGCCATGAAAGTGAAAATCTTGGTGGTTGCACCACAACAGTAGAAGACTTGTAGGCTTTGGGACATCGACAAGTTGCTTATTTAAGAACACTTGAATAAACCTTGGATACATCAACCATCTTGATCCATTTGAAATATGAGATAACATTCCATCAAGAATTAGCCTTGAAAAATTGAAAACTCGATTTGTAGCTAATCCCACTATAGCGGATGCTATGTTAGAACCAAATTGCTCCCATGATGTACTTTTAGCACTAATACAATGAAGCAATACATGAACTAAATACTTCCGATGTGGACAAAATAAGGGTTTCTTGAAAGTTTGTTCAGTTAAGGACCCTTCATATCCAATGTCTTGAATGTATCCCAAATCAATTGCTTATCAAAATGAACAACCCCTTCTTCATCATCAAACAATAAATCTTCACGAATTGAGGCTTGATAACCTTCACAATCTTCCCAAAGAACTTTAGCTTGAATATACGAATCATCATTCTCCATATGAACCCTAGCGGTTGCCCAAAATTGTTGAATCCATGGCTCAATGATATCGGTTCCACTAAAAGTGCATAACTAATCGGCGATCGGTGAGAAAATCAATGATGTCATGGAAGATGACATTAGCTTGATTTTGTCTAAATTCGCCACCATATTGTGTTTTGAAGCGTATTTCGATTTGCCATTGATGATTTGTTAACTAAGAAAGCGGTTGAGTGAAAAATATAGGTGAAAGAGAGAAATATGGAAAAGATTATAAGGTATAAAGTTGAGAGGAAATTCGGAGTAGTTATTTATAGGTGAGATTTAAAAATCACGACCCTTAATAACAAAGTTACCGTTAGTGAAGTTTACCCTCAATATTACCGTTGGAGCGATGCTTTGATAAGACAAACAGTTCTTTCCACGTGTGCGATACTTTCAAAGCGGTACTTTCCAAGCGGTACTTTCATAAAACCAAAAGCGATACTTTCCCATTCTCCTCTTTATAATAGCAAACACTTCAAATAAACATGAATTTCCTCCCCTCAAGCAATGCATAGGACTATACTTACACTAAATAGTCCTCCCCTCAAATGTAGCTCAGTAATTAATCATGCCAATGCTTACCACCAAGTGATTGAATCTTGAAACATCAAAGCCTTTGGTGAGTAAATCGACTACATTATCATCCGTGTGAACCTTGACAACATTAATGAGCCTATGCTCATAACAATCTCGATGAAGTGATGCCTAATCTGAATGTGCTTGGTCTTGGAATGATAAACTGGATTCTTCACAATGCAAATAGTACTCTCATTATCAATATTGATAGGAGTATTCTTGAAATTGAACCCATAATCCAATAGTTGATTACGCATCCACAAAACTTGTCCACAACGACTTGCGGCGACCACATATTACCTTGATGAGGATGTTCTTTGCAATTGTTCTTCTTACACTGCCATGAGACTAATCTTCTTCCAAGATATTGGCATCCTCCGGTGGTTGATCTTCTATCATAGTTATCACTGCATAATCACTATCTAAAAAGCTTCCAAGTGAAAAGGTGAATCCTTTGGATACCACAACCCTAACTTAGGTTGTTGTTTCAAATAACGAAAATTCTCTTCTTTGCATTCGGATGAGAGACCTTAGGTGAGACTTGATATCTTGCACATAAACAAACAACAAACATGATATCGGGCCTAGATGCGATGAGATACATAAGACAACCAATCATTGATCTATATAACTTGACTTCAACAGGTTGTCCATCTTCATCTTTTCGGTGAGTTGATAGATTTGATAGGTGTAGTTCTTGGCTTCATAGCATCAAAATTGAACTTCTTAAGTATGTCGGATACATACTTGTCTTGACTTATAAAAATTCCCTCCTTTGTTGCTTAACTTGAAGTCCCAAAAGAAAGTTAACTCACCCATTGAACTCATTTGAAATTCATTACGCATCGACTTCTCAAACTCCTTAACCATGGATTGTTTGGTAGCTCCAAATATGATATCATCAACATACACTTGAACCAACATGATATCCTTCTTGTCTCTCTTGATAAACAAAGTCTTGTCTATAGCTCCTCTCATGTAACCATGTTGCAATAAGAAGGTAGAGAGCCTTTCATACCAAGCTCTAGGTGCTTGATGTAAGCCATAAAGAGCCTTAACAACTTTGTAGACTTTGTTTGGATGTGTAGGATCTTCAAAACCGGAGGTTGTTTAACATACACCTCCTCGTAATCTTGCCATATAAAAGGCACTCTTGACATCCATTTGATAAACCTGAAATCCCATATATGATGCAAAGGCAAGGAAGATTCGAATTGCTTCAATCCTTGCTACAGGAGCAAATACTTCATCATAATCTACTCCTTCTTCTTGTCTGTAGCCTTGTGCAACTAACCTTGCCTTGTTCTTGATGACATTCCCTCTTTCATCTCTCTTGACTCTGAACACCCATCTTGTACCAATGACCTTCTTTCCATCAGGTAGATCACATAATACCCAAACTTCTTGAAGCTTGAATTGAAGAAGTTCTTCTTGCATAGCTTCAACCCAACTCTCTTTAGTTAATGCCTGAGCTATGTTTTTGGGTTCTTCTTGAGAGATAAAGCAAGTGAACAGGCATGTTTGATGGTCCTTATGATTTAACCTGTTTTGTTTATAAACAAAGCTAAGCAAAGCATTATGTGGTGTAGAAAAGCCCTTAGCTTTGTTTCTTGTCATTACTCCAGAAGTAGAAGGACCAATGATTTGATCAGAAGGATGATTCTTATGAATTCTTAAGATAGAGTCATGTGGAACTTCATAATTATCACCCAATTAGTGAAATCGGCATCTTCATTGGAATCGAGAAAATACCTTCATCTTCAAACTCATCATCGGTATCTTCTAAACCGGGCATGGTTGGATCATCCAAATCATCCAAAGTCTTTGTAACAGTGCGGCGATACTTTGATCGAAAATCTTGTATCACCCAAAGTCTGAGTGAACTCTGCGGTCTTGTTCTTTTCTTTGCTTCCTCATAAGCTCTTCTTTGTTCATCATCATAAGAATGTGCTATAACATCTTGAAAAAGCATCGATTAAGTTCATCTTGAATAGATTGATCCTCGTGAGACAATGAGGATTTTGGTGCATCGATACTTTTCTTTGGTTCAACGGTTTAGGTTCTTCATCATGAACAACATCGGTCTAATATGGACTCCATGAACAACATCTTAAACTCTTCTCCATTGTGTACGGGTTGATTTTCTTCTCTAACGGTACATAGTTCATAGAAGGAGTCAAAACTTCAAGATCAAACATCCAATCGGGACCTTTACCCTTCGATTTTCTTGATCTTCTAAAATTCAACATGAAGACAATCTTGAACCTTCTTGGTGACTCATTGTACACTCTAAAGCCTTTCTTGTTGGTGCGATACCTAATAAGTAACCTTCTTGACTTGCCATCAAATTTGCCCAAATTATCAATGGTGTTGAGAATAGTGAGAGGGCATCAAAAGGCTTCATAAATCGAATGTTGGGTTTGTTTCCATCGACAACTCATAAGGTGTCTTCATCGAGGTTTTGTGGTGATACTCTGTTAAGCACATAGCAAGCGGTGCTTACGACTTGACCCGAATTGAATAGGTAATAGTGAATCGCAAGCATTGTTACGGCTGCTTCAATCAAAGTTCTATTCTTTCTCTCGCAACACCATTACTGTTGTGGTGTTCTTGCAATCTTGAACTCCTCTTGATCCCTTTGTTGGCACAAAACTCATCCATAAGCTTGTTCTTGAATTCGGTCCATTATCACATCTAATACCTCGAACCTTGAGTCTCAATTGGTTTCAAGTGCTATTATAAGATTATGAATAGCATCAAAAGTATCATCTTTAAATCCCAAGAAAAATACCCAACTGAATCTCTGCAATCATCTGTCACAACCAAGCGATACTTTTTCTTGTTTAGACTTGCAATTGAAACAGTCCAAACAAATCCATGTGTATGACTCAAAGGTTCTCTAATAGTCCTTTCCTCAAGCTTCTTGCATGAAGCTTTGTGTTGTTACCCTTCTTGCACGCCAAGCAGGGTGATCATTCTTGTAAGTCTTTGAAGGTAAACCTCTAACTAAATTCCCTTTGACCGGTTTGTTGATATTCTTGAAATTTACATGGCCCAATCTTCTATGCCAGCGATGTGCTTCTTGAGATGTTGCTTTTGCCACTAAACATGTGGCTCTCCCGAAAGAGTGAAGACTCTTCATATCCAGGCTGTACACATCATTGGTTCTTGGTACTCTAAGAACTACCAAGTTATCATCAACGAGCTTGAATTCGGGAAAAGGATGAGACATTACGTGTCGATGAATAACACAGGTGCCTTTTATCACAGATTTGAGAGGCCGACAAAGGTTGAACTTGAGCTCCTTCACATATCTAACATTCTCAAAATCTATCGCCCTTTGATGGTTCCTTTTCGGTGATTCTTCCTCCATTAGGATCATTCCCAAATGCAACTCTTCCTCCACAAATAGATCTAAAATCGTGAGAATCTCCTTGTCTCTGTCATGCTTCCGAGCAACCACTATCCACAATAAGATGATCTTTAAGCTCCTCTTACGGGTTGCCACGCACAAAGATAAAAAAGTTAGTGTCTTTTAGGAACCCAAGCCATTCTTGACTTGTGTTCCCTTGTGGAGTAACATACTCAAATTCCTTGAGTATGTAATCTTCACGATTTTGTAAACAGAATCAAGCATTATCTTTTGTTTTAAAACTTGTGGTGGATTTTCAAAAAACTTTCTTTTCAACAAAAATCTCCTTTTCTTTTACCACAAAATCATCTTTATCAAAATCTCTGTTTCACGATTACTTGTTGAAAGTCTTGTTTGTTCATCATCGATACTTTCCTTCTTAACCCATTTAGTTTTAACCGGGGTGTAGAGTCCCTTGATCTAGCTACTTTCTTGGGTTGTAACGCCTTCTAGATTGATAGTAATTAGATCTCCTAGGGTTCCTATTCCAAGAGGTGTTTGGTGAATCTTGGCGATACTTTGAGAAAGTCTTGTATTTTATATGATGCCTTGGAAAGTGTTTGAAGGTCTTGGAGGTTTTGAAAAGGTCTTCTCGGTGAGGGTACCTATAGTCCGGTGAGAAGTTTCTATGGTTAACCCTATGTGAATGATTCCAAGTGGTCTAGTCTCCTTGGTTTTGGTTGTGATTACATTCTTTGGGAACTTACTTAGGTACTACGAATGTAAGTCACGGTCCTTAATCAAATGATCGGGACTAAAACAAACGAAACATAGTTTTGATCGTAATCCCAAAATTTCTTCTTCTATGTGTATTACCAAACCTATCACGACTTCTAGGTGAATGATTAAAAGCTGTTTTGACCAAAATTATCCCAAAAGGTTTAGCATTATTGTGAAAAGGTTTTCTTAAAGTCTTCTTGAAGGTGTAGCGATACTTTGAGGTGTGAATACTTTGAGGTGAAAGTCTTGCTTGGATTTTAGCATCATCTACCTTAGGTGTCTCAACTGTTTCTTTTGGGGTTTCGGACCTAGATTGACCAATAAGCTTCTTTCTAAACTCTAGGTTGTCTACACCAAAGCGAGAAACATCGGGTCTAATAGGTTGATGACTACCGGTGGGATGTGGGACGACATGATAACCCTTGTCTTTCTTATATTCGAGGTGGTTCACTAAATGATTCCTCATTACTAGATGTGTCAACATAGTTAATAAGTTCATCATCACTAGTGGTTATATCCTCAAAATCAAGGTCATCCTTATCACTAGGTGGGTTTTCTTCTATGCTACTAAAATCCATACCAAAACCTAGACCTGTCCTATTGTAAGCCCTTCTGCTTTTTCGACATAAGTGACATGAGAAAGACGATTCTTTCCAAGCATCAAACTTTGCTAACAATTCATCTCTCTCCTTAGTCGGTTTCTCAATTTGAAATCTTACAATTTAACTTCCATTCACTTAATTTTAGCGATAATCCTGTTGTTCATACTTTTACGCCCAAGCCATTTCATTATTTTCATGTGTTATAATTTTGGCTTCCATAGACTCTAAAGTAATTTGATAACCGACTACCTCGGACCTAGCCCTTATACGATTATCTCTTTCAATCACATAACTATTAAGTACTTTTGATAAAAGTCATGACACTTAGAACATACCTCAGAGATAGGGGTGAGCTTGGTGAAGTGGCTACCATAGCAAGTAGAACAGGATCATCTTCACACTCCATGCTCCATCAAAGCTTCCATAACCATCTTTAGACTCCATAGCGGCATGTCCGGGTTCCTCATCAAAAGTCGTGCTCGGTCAAACTCTTCCACGAGAATCCTCCACGGCTACCATACTGATGAGGTTCTTGGTTCATCATCAAACTCGGCCTCAGTCAACCTCGATAGATTCTCTTGAGCAACCAAAGCTTTTGTTTACGTAATAGGAATTTCTTTCAACTCTAGCTTTGGTTTCTCGGTCATCTGTTTGCTTGATATTTAGCAAACCCATTCCCTTGCAAAATGTCCGATCTTTTGACAATTGAAGCATTCAATCTTGGATTTGTCAAAAGTGATTCCTGTTTTGGTTTGAAGTCAATGCCTCTTCTGTCTTCTTCATAAACTTCTTGATCCTTGCGGTGATCATAGCAACTTGCCACGATATCAATTTCTTCAAGAGCATCCTCTTCAATCTGTGAGAGATCTTCTTCATAGGTGACAGTAAAGTAGCTTCTTGTGCAAAGAAAGAGCATACGACTTCATCCGAGTGGATGGTATTTGTTGGTGTGGGTTCTTGAGCAAAGGTGGGGTAGAATAGGCAACAAGATGCAACAATACTTTGAGTAGGAGAAGCGATACTTTTAGTGGAAATCGCCTCTCTTTCGAGATGACAAAAGGCAATATTGTGAGATTTTGAACTAGTTTGGCCATTCATCTCATGCTCATACACCTTGGATGATTGTAAAGATCATCAAAGTCCATAACATCCGACCGGTTGTCCTCGATCATAGTAGCAATCACATGCCATGTCGATGGCAAACTCCTTAAGAACTTTAGATTAGCATCTTCAACTGAAAACCTCGCTTTGTATAGCTCCGACATCTTGAGAAGATTTTGGAATCATCATAAGCGACATCAAGGCCTTCTCTTTCTCCAACGATGAATGTTTCAAATTCTTTGCTTCAACAGTTTTTGTGCATCTTTTGGAAGCATCATTACCTCCAAACCTTGTCTTAAGAGCAGCCCAAAGTTGCTTTGCATCTTTAGCATCATGGAACTTGAGTAGATGACCATCGGAATAGCGAACAACAGTATGTTGAGAGCCTTCTCTTGATTCCTTATTGTTCTTCTTGGTAAGACTGCTTTAGGTGCTTTGGGTTGTCCGGGAACATCAATAGGTTGGAACGACTTCATTACCATTGACAATTACATTCCACGAGTGCATGGTGCGTAATTGCAATGTCTTGCCTCATCTTCATGCTCCATAGGTCGTATTCTCCTTTCTTAATGATTGGTATCCGGTGAGGTGATGGATGGTGGTGGAGCGACTTGATCGACATCTTTAGGTTTTGTTGTTAACTAGGTTTTAAGGTTTCTTCTTAGTCGAGTTTCCACACAAGCTCGATACCACTTGTTGGATCGATGTACTCTAACCAAACTAACTTATATAGCTTGTTAAGGGTTTAATAACCCGGATAAATCCTAAGTTATTAACAATGAAACACTTGAGTAATCTCTATTAAGTCTGCGAATTTACTTAACAAAGCTAAGAAGAATATAACTTTAACTTTCAATGATTTTATTAATAACTCTAAATCGCTTGTTATGCGATTCTTAAACAACTCTAAAACTCTAATAATAATCGTACTTTAGGATTCTAAAACATATATCTCTAATGCCAATCTAGGGGTCCTTTTATAGGCTTAAGGATAACCCTAGTCGGTTTACAATTTGTATCCTTGTCGACAAGTAATCTAAACAAAGAATATTCTAGAATAACAAAGCTTTCCATAAACGAATATAGCAGTTCTTTAGCTTTGCGATACTTTGACTTGACAATGACTGACTTGACTTTCTCTTTTAGCGATTTTAACTTCTTCCAAGACTTTCTCTTTAGCGATTACATCTTTGACTTCATACCAAAATTTATTTAATAAACAACAAAGATCAAATCACACGTGATTCACGCTTCAATTTCTTTCTCAACAAAACCTCTTGTGTCTTCAACTTACGGTAAATCATCTTCGGATCTGGTAAAATCATCTACAACGATGTTATATTTACGACATCTAATGGAACTTGATTAGATTATTTTCATCTATAACGTCGATTAAATTCGGTTTTCATTCATTTTAAATCGACGGTGATCTGATGGTTTTATGGTGATACGGCGGTGATACGGTGTTTTATGAGAGAGAAAGTAGATGAAGGTCGTTTTTTATGGCGGTGATACGGTGGTTTTACAGTGATACGAAGGTTTTTTATGGCGGTGATACGGTGGTTTTACGGCGGTGACACGGTGTGGTTAGAGGATAGTGATGAAGGTTTTTATTTTTCCGGCGTGGTTAGAAGATTCCGGCAGATGTGTGTTTCAGTTTTGAGGGGTGCGTGTTTTTATGATAGGTCATGTGCAGATGTTTTTCTTTAATTGGATAGACGTAAAGTTACAATCATGCCCTTGTTTGGATGGTGGGGATGTTGTGGTTTGTTCTTTAGTAAATAGTGGGTTGTCATGGATCTCAACTCAATAACAAATAACCTCTTAACTTTTTCTCTCAATATTCTTTTATAATTATAAAAATTCAAAACGTATAAATTTAGTAGATTAACTAATTAGTTTATAAACCACTCTACTTTTAAGTTTCTTTACATCATTACTTTTTAGTAATGTTATGAAAAACAATTTGAATCAAAAGATATAGTAAAAACAATAGATATATTTATTCTAAAAATCAAGTTCAATTACTTTTACATTATTAATCAACTAGACGAAAACCCATGCATATCAATGAGATTTTATAATGGCAAATAGTTGTGGTGATAAATACAAGTGTATGGGTTAAACGAAAAATAATAAAAGTTTAAAAATTTGAGGATTAAACACGATTTAGACTTAATGAAAAAAATACGGCTTATGGGTTATAAATGAAAATAATAATAAAAGTTTAGAGTTTCCATATGCAGTTTTCTTAATTTTTCACTTTCAAAAATATGAGTTTTTCCTTTATATATAACTAGACGAGTACCCGTGCATAGCAACGAGATTTTATAGCGGATTGTAGCGATAAAAAAGGTTTAAGGGTTATAAATGAAAAATAATAAAAGTTTGAGGATTTGAGGATCAAACATAATGTTTTGAAACCCTGTTCGACCCGGCCGGTTCCACCAGTTGAACCAATTCCGATAAATAAAAAAACGTGTCAAATAAAACTGGTTTTTATATTTTCGAAACCCGGTTAGATCCGAAAATTGATTTTGTATATTTTTCCTCAAAATTGTGGTGTAAGCTTAGACTAATTAGTATATACCTTAAATATATTTTAATTTAAAATTATTTTATAAGTTTGACCATTACTGAATTTTTTCACTTTTCAAGTTTGACCATTTTTGTTTTATAAATTGTATAGGTATAAGTATATTATTTTCATATTGCTGTGTTAAATTATTTGTCATACATATGTAATTATTTATTATTTTTGATTTATCATTATACACTTACATAAAAACTTTATATTTGTTACAAATAAAATGTTTTTGCACGTGTTGCAACACGCGGGCATAACATCTCGGTGAACTTATTCTTGACAATTTTGTATACCAAGTTTAGATGCATGAAATGTTGTGCAAATTTTATCATATAATATTATTTTCTTACAAGTATATTTCAGTAATTCTTTTTACCTTGTAATTTTTTACATTTTTTTGGCATTTGTTTATTCAAAAATACTTTTAATCATTTACACAGTAAACTTGAATTTTATTTAGACTAAAATACACCGTTGGTATCTAAACTTGACAAGACGCATCGTTATGGGACAAAACTCGGCCTTTTCATCGCCTTAGGTCCAAACCTTGGCCATTAAATGCCAGAATCGTCCATTGACCAGGATTGGGATAGTCAAACCTAATTTTCTGGATTTCCTTCGAGGGTAAAATAGACCATTCACATTTTTGACCCAACCTTCAACCCAGGGACCAATTGTGAGTATGGCTACTAGCCGTTTCTTCCCTGATACGCTTGCATTTAATTTTGCGGGAACCAATCAACAAACAACTTTACCAATCATAATACACCATTAT
Organism: Chrysanthemum lavandulifolium; assembly: GCA_022545495.1. Lineage (NCBI taxonomy): Eukaryota > Viridiplantae > Streptophyta > Magnoliopsida > Asterales > Asteraceae > Chrysanthemum > Chrysanthemum lavandulifolium. Next base: position 62,028,233 of record CM040239.1, on the reverse strand, counting down.
CCATAAACGTTAAACTGAAAATCGAAATCAAGAATAGTAATCCTCATTTCCAGAACTCGAAAGACCAACCCAACTTCCAACAAAACCATGTCGATCGATCGTATTAGCAAAGATGCCGATGAAGTGATCACTAACATTTTGAATCGCTTGCCTTTGTTAGAAGCGGTGAGAACCTCTAGTTTAGCTAAACCGGAGGTCTAAGTGGACTTTGCTCACCGATGTCATAGTTGATGAGGATTTCTTTTATTATTTAACACGCGAGTTTGATGGGAGGCTTGTTACTAGATTCTTAAATCGCTTATGGGTCCAATAAAAAGTTTGTCTTCACCGTAGAGCCAAGATCAATGATTGGAATAGACAACTTTCATTATGAAGAGATTCATGAGTGGCTCTTGTTTTGGTGACCATGGAATTGAGGAGTGATTATTACAAGCGGTATGGTGACCCGATTCATCCAACCCAACTTTACTCTGTGAGTGAGTTGAAACATCCGGTACTTCATGTGTGTTCTTTGGCTTCTGGAATATTTTCATGGATTTCAAATCTACTAAGCTTAGAATTGATTCATGTCAATTTTCTAAGCGATACGGTTTGGGACTTTATTTCTGGTTGTCCTCACTGAGTCTCTTAAAATGAATCGTCCTAGTACAAACGAGATGAGACTAAGAGATATTGCAAATGTTAGGAATTTGAGAAGTTATATTTGAGATTCGGTCGTTATAATGTTGTGACGACAATCACAACATCCGATATCTTTCGGTGACAAGACTTCAAAATCTTGAGACCTTGCATTGGATTTTGATGATTGCACAGTAAGAACAATTTGAGTTTCACACTTATGATTTTACAATGTTAAAGAAATGTGTAACAAGAATGACATTGAATCTTTATAACTTGTTGTAGTTGATACGGAAGCTAATTCTAGGATGAATGTGCCTTTCTATCCCCGATTAAACTTAAGTCATCTTATGTCGATTTTGGGAATATAGTTATGTTATCGTTCATCATTGAAATGATTCGTGGATGTCCAAATTTGGAAATCTTGGATACCGAGTAAGTGTTTTGGAGTAATGCATATGTAGCAAATAAACATTCTTAAATTACCATGTTTGAGTATCTCTCAACACTATTTGATTTTTCGGTCGCAAACACGCTTAGTGTTCTACCTTTGGAAATTTTTCCAATGTTGTGGCGAAACACATTCGACCATGGCAAGCTACAGATTGTGGTGTTTGAGCTTTTCCCGAGCGAGCATGAATTAACTTTAATAAAGTTTATACTTGCGTGTTCCCACCCCTAAAGTCAATGAATATCGGGCTCGTGATAGGGTCATGATGGGAATGAAAATATCAACAACAAGCTGGAGTTGGCTGGAAGTGTTGAAACTCCACCGAGCTTCCCCCACCGTTGTAGAATTATTTGAGTGGTTGTAGTTTATGTATGGGTTGAATACCCTATGACAATTAATGTTCCAAAAAATTTTTGGTATTTTGGTACACTATTTGTTTATATGGTTTGGTTAAAATTAGCTTGTTCATATGTTGTTGTTTGTGCGTATTGTAGGTGATGCAAGTTTGACAATACAAAGTCAAACATTCATTTAGCATTTGAATTTGATTGTGGCAATTTGATTGTAGGTAGTATTTGCACTTTGACTATGTAAAGTCAAAATTGCAAAACCATTACTCAATATTTGTTTTGGAGTTAATTGATAATTTGATATGTTTATGAAGTTTGACTTAACAAAGTCAAACTTCTAATGGTTTTGTGTTGTTTAATCTTTAACTAAGTTGTAGTTTACGTAAGTTGGCAACTTGAGGGACCAATTGTGTATTCTAAAGTGATTATTAGGCGGGGTTTTAAGTATGACAACGGCAACCAAGACAAATTCGGGGACCGAGTGTGAAAAAAGTAACTATTAGACCCTTGACCGTCTCTCTTCTGGAGACGATATTAACTAGTGCACACCAAACGATAAACTCATCTACCACTTTTCCACACACAAACAATTTTCCAATGGCGATTTCCCATTTTAAACGAACTCATGGAGGTTGATGATTCACAAATTTGAATGATCGTATGGCTATCTGGTTTGAAGAAGAGGCCGAAGAAGGGATTCAAAGAAGCTAGTTCTTCATTGCATTCAAAGATCTCGAAGACAGAATCATCAAGCATAGGGAGCGATAGAAGATGTTGAACCTTAGACCTTGATAGATCTTTGAGCGCTCGTGGATCGTTAGTAATGCTTATGTAAACACAAACACACTAATAGACATTCTCTGTTACTTGTATTCTAAAGCGGAAATCAAACACAAGTATAAACACAGATAACTAAGAATACTTTGATCCTCTATGGATCTTTGAATAATACTAAACTTGTTTTTCAACTCGTACATCATTCATACTAATATGTTCCTTTTATAGACAAGGAACCCTAAACCGTTTCCCAAGAAACGTATAAACATAAAACTAAATAAGATATACATTATCACTTCCTAATAAAGCTCATGCATATCCTAACTAACTCTAAAATACGGAATATCTATATCCATGAGAAACAAACTTCTGTGGTTTTACTACTTCGCATAATCTCTTCTTCGAGAATCCTTGCACTTCAATTGATTCTTCATCGAATTCTTACTTAGTAGAATTCCCAACAATCCTCCCTAATATTGAATTTGACATGGTTAAGTTCAAGATTCTTGATAGATCTTTAACACTTGAACAAGAGGATTGTATTCGAACATCGAAGAAAGAACCAAAACAATCACATCTCTATGATGGCAAAACTTTGAAACTCCGGATCTTTGCGACAACAATGACACAATGTACATCAAAACATATTAATTTCATACTATTCTCATCACATCCGGTGTGTTAACTCCTGTGACATGTGAATCATTGAAAATAATGGATTTGATGTCTTTTACCAATAGCCATTACTCTTTGGAGTAGCCAAATGTTTAAGTTTGAAAACTATGGTACATCGATAACCATCGATTTATAGCAAATCAACAACTATAAACGGTTTGAGATGTCTTTTTACGTAGCCGTTTGCTCGGGACTAGTCAATTCTTGGGAAAGAATCACCTTTGGTGAATTGAGAACCAATATGGTATTCCATGCCTTTACCACAAGCCATATACTTGTGGGCTAGCCAATTCTTGGATTACGAAAGGAATAAGCCATAGTGAATTGATGACCATACAACCCTCAGCAATTAAGCATGGGTGAGTTTCATACCCTATGAATTTGAGCAAACCATCACAGCTATCAACAGATTTGATGTGTCTTTACCAAATTTGTACCCTTTGGACTAGCCAACCCTTTGATGTACACAAGGCACAACTGGTGAGTTGATAACCATCAACAGAGAAATGTACAACAAACATGCAAGAAAAAGTTAGACAAACAAAGAATATACATAGTTTTTTTTTTTTTTTTTTTTTTTTTTTTTTTTTTTAACTAAGAAAGAAACAAAGAAAGAAAGAAATAATACAAGATACCACAATCAAGAAGATGCTTGGTGTTGCAGGAAGCTGAGTCTTAATCAATCCAATCAAGTGTTCATCATGGAGCATATCATTCCCAACTGGATCAGGAGGAACATCCAACTTCTTTCTAAGCATTCGTTGCATCAATTTCACAGACAAAGGATAAAGCCTATCAGAAAACATACACACAGCCATCTCACACTTTGTCTCCACAACATGCACACTTGGGATAGGATAAAATCTCCAAGTCTCAACTTTCCACTTATGTGAATCCTTCCAAATTGAATACCCTTTACCATTTGGAGATTGAGAGTCAAAAAGAACTTGAAGATCTCCCAATAAGTACAACCCAGAACCTTGTGGAGTATGAATAGCATAATATTGTTTGACAAGGTCATGGAGAGTAATCAAATCTTGCCTATCCACCATATGAAGTATGTCTTTTAAGAAAGTAAACTGCATAGAAGATTGATCCAACCTATAGATGGTATTAAGCTGGCCATCAGTCAATGTCCATGTAGTCAACACACCATGAGACCCCTCAAGAAAATTTTTAGAAGATCCCTCTTTAATGAATGTTGACTCAGCAGTCTTTAGATCCAAATTCTTAGAAGAACCACCCTTGTGAGATTTATGAACTCTAGAGCCCTGTGTCCCAACTAATCTCACAGATCTTCTAATGGCAATATGTCTCCTTTCAGACATCCTTTCCCCCTTCTCCCAGGTATATAAATGCCCATAGAAATAGAAGAGGGTACCTTCTCTGATGTACCAGAGGCATCTTCAGTGGAAACAGAGGGAATTGGAATAGGACCACCCATTGCATATAACTGATCAAGTTCTTCTCTAGCATGTTTAGCTCTAGCAGCTTCCAATTCAGCTTTTCTAACCATATCTGCTCCTTCTTGTTCAGCATATGCAGAAGAAGGATTAGTATCATGCTCAAAAGTACTAGCAGTTCCTTGTGGATCCATAGATGCATCAGCAGTACTGGGAGAAGCTTCAGGAGAAACAACAATAGGTTCAGCAGATTGTACTTGCTCAGTAGAATGTACCCCTTCAGTAGGTTCCTCAGTAGAAACAGCATGAGTGCTTAACTTTGCTCTAGCATCCGCAAAAGAAGCCACAATCTCAACTGTCTTGGGTCTTTTGGCATTTGGAACATCCATACTACCAGCAATCCTTTTCAATTTCGAAACAGGTGTAATATGCTTCATAATCCTAGTATACATGCTATTCAATTCAGAATCAGATAAAGCCCAGACTTGCTTCTTCTTCAAACCAGACTGATAGATAGCAGTACTTTGGTTATACACCACATTTCTCATATACATTTTCTTCTGAGCTGCAGTTGGTGGTCTCTCCCTCTTAGCTTGAGCCTTTTGTGCAGCAATGGCTTTTCTCTTTGCAGCTGCAACTAGCTTCTTTTGTTTTCCAAGAGCCATCATTTGAGCAGCAAAGTTCTCACTATCAAAATCATCTCCTAAAATGCTCTGAGCAAGGGTAGGATTTGAAGCAGCTTGAAGAGTATACGAATCCCATTGCTTAGCAGTAAAATGAATAGATTGAGCATCCAATTCTCTTTAATACGTCAGAGGCAAATTGGTAGTAAGCGAGTGCAAGTCATTGTGCCAAAAGCTTGACTCTTCATCATATATGCATACTCTGCTAGCAATCTTGCTTGCTGTAGCCTTTCCTGTTCACTCACAAGATCTGAACCAAGCTCCTCATCAACCATAACTCCTTTCCATTTTCATCTTCAGCTGCTTCATCATACTTGACAAGTGTATCCACCAACTTTTGTAATAGATGATAGGAACTAGTATATGTTTGGTAGATCTTGTATAGGAATGGTCTTGTATTTCATTTGAAGTTGATTGTAAGCTGTAAACTGTTTCTTGAATGAATGATCAACATGTCTTTTATCTCTCAATGATTAGCACTTAATCTGTACTTTAGTACTTTCCTTCAGTAGAATCAATGAGATAACTTGTAACAATACTTGTGCTTTTCTTCAGTAGAAACAAACTTTAAGCTTACATGACCATATTCCCATTTAATCAAACTTGGTGAACTCCAACGAAAATATTAGCAACTGCTCATAAATGCATTCTGCAAAACAGACACAAAGTAGCAAACACACCAAACCAAAACAAACAAAACTGAAAGAACATTAGCAGGTTAGTGTTAGCAAACAAAAAAATAACCAAATATCTACAAAGTTTACAAACTATACAACTAAAATCCTCCGTTGAGGCATATGCCTCCCCTGAGGCCTATGCCTCCCCTCAAACTTTGCATTTAAGGGTTAACCATCCCAATATGTACAACTAGGTGTTGAAACCTAGGTCCATCAAAAGCTCTTGGTGCCTGATGGAGTCCATAGAGAGCTTTCACAACCTTGTAAACATGCTGTGGATGATCTGGGTCTTCAAAGCCTTTGGGTTGAATGACATATACTTCTTCTTCTATCTCACCATACAGAAAAGCACCTTTCACATCCATTTGATAAACCATGAACCCCATATAAGATGCATAAGCCAAGAAGATTCGAATGGCCTCAACTCTAGCTACATGTGCAAAAACTTCATCATAATCAATGCCTTCCTCTTGCCTGAACCCCTGAGCCACTAATCGTGCTTTGTTTTTAATCACAATACCCCTTGCATCTCTTTTATTCTTCAAGATCCATTTTGTCCCAATTGCAATCTTCCCATTAGGTAGTGGTACCAATATCCAAACCTGCTGATTCTTGAAATGTTGCATCTCATCTTGCATTGCTTCAAGCCAACTTGAATCTTTAAGAGCTTGAGTAACACTGGTTGGTTCCACTTGAGAAAGGAAGCAAACAAACAAACAATGCTTAAAGTCTGTGTGATTGTCCCTTTGCTGGTTTGAGACATAGGAAAGAAAAGCAACTTGACCATACTTAGAACTTGACACAGCACTTCTAGTTCGTACAGGTGCTTGAGGATCACCAATAATATTTGCTTGAGGATGAACACTGTTGATCCTTTTTGTAGCAGAGGGGTTGACATCAATTGTGGTGTCAAGATTGTTCACAGTTGGTTCAAAATCAATGTCATAGGAAGGTGAGGTGAAGATTCCATATTTGGGTTGATGATTACCAAGATCTGAAGGACTTGGAAATCGTGTATATGGTTCTTCAAAGTTTGTGGACACACTAGTAGGAATTAGAGTAGATGCGCAGGGTCATCGCCATTTGGTGATGTCGGGAGAAAGCGGGATGATGTCGGAGAATCATGGTTTCCATCGATGCGTCTCTTGCAAACTCCCCACCAAGCCTCTCGACTTCTAGATTGGCTGCATACTCTTGTTTCTTGAGCTTAGCAAGGTCCTCTGCATAGTGTGACTCATCTTCATGCTCCCCAGAAGTTACTTTAGAATGATCACCTGCAAAATGGTTAGGGGAGAAGGAAGGTACAAGAATTGGTTGTTCATCATGATCAGAATCACTCTCTGAGTCATCATCCAGGGTACCTGCATTGTCAGTGGGAGACTCTTGTGTACCTGCAGATTGGTTAGAAACATGTCTGGTATAACCCAAGTAATCAGTTAAGTAATCCAAGTCAAAGGACCAAACATGACCTTGACCTTGAACCTTGGGCTTATCTGCTAGGTATCTCAGGTTAAGTGTCTCCTCAATCTTTCTAGCATTCAAATTATATACCCTATAAGCCTTACTATGAAATTTGAATAACCCACAATATACCCCTCATGGCTTTCTCATCAAATTTTCCCATGGATCACTAGTGTTTAAAATGGTCACTTGACATCCAAAAGGTTTGAGGTAATGAATAGCGGGGACTTTCCAGTGAGTAGTTCATAAGGTGTCTTGAAATGAGGTCTAGTAATGGATACCTGTTGAGTACATAGCAAGCCGTGCTCACCGCTTGATCAAGAACATAGTGAGTAATTTAGAGTCTCGCAAGCATGGATCTTGCCTCTATTAAGGTCCTATTCTTTCTTTTAGCTACCCCATTTTGTTGTGGGGTTCTTGGAGTGCTATAGTCCCTTTTATCCCTTTAGACTTCTGAGTTCTATTAATACAACATTTTTAAACTCGTCCCATTATCACAATCAATGCCTTTAACCTTTTTGTTCAACTGGTTTCAACAAGCGTAATGAACTCTTTTAAAACTTGAGATTTTTCATCTTTAGTCCTCAAAAGATTACCCAACAAAACTGCTATAGTCATCGGTGATTACCGGTAAATACTTGAGATCAATAATCCCGACTTGGGTTGGACCAAAGAGATCCATATGCAACAAGCGAAGAGGTTACGAGATAGTGCTCACAATGTAATGGCTTTGTATGAGGCTTTGTGTTGCTTTCCTTTGTTGCAGGCAACACAATTGTGTTCATTGGTGAAGACTTTGGAAGGAAGTCCTTCAACTAGACCTAATTTAGAAAGCTTGTTAATGGTCTTGAAGTTCACATGAGCCATCCTTCTATACCATTTTGTAGACTCATCCAGGGATGCTTTAGCCACCAAACATATTAGGTCACCTTCTGGTTGAACATCATTCAAATTGAATGTGTATAAATTGTGGCTTCTAGAAACTCTCAGCAGAATGGATGTATCTTCTGGAAGTGTGAAGTCTTTAGAGAGCACAATACATTTATCCTCACAAAATAATACTTTGTTCTTGGTGTCACAAATTTGTGATACTGAGAATAAGTTTAAATGTTGCAGTTCCTTTACATAGTACACATTCTCAAAATCCAAATGAGGTGTTCTAATGGTGCCTTTCCCTGTGATTCTACCATCTCCTCCACCAAAAGTCACACTGCCTCCTCCTTCTATGGGTACAAAATCATGCATCTTTTCTTTGTTTCCTAACATGCTTCTGGAACAACCACTATCCACTATGCCAACATCTTTACTCCTCAGAGGATGATCCTATAACAACAACAAAAACATATATACAAAATATTAGTACATTATGGAGTCAACACATCCAGGCCAATAACCATTTTGAAAATATGAACTAGTTAGTCTCACATATGGTCTAGCAACAGATCTTCTCCAAGCAAATGGAGAAGGTTTATCAGCAGAATTGTGTTTGCTGGTTTTATGAGTTGCTTGTGGAACAAAAGATGGTATATCATAAACATTTTTCCACATTGGTCTAGGTTTCTTTTGACTAGCACATACACCCATTCTTTGCTCATGAAAATTACAATCCTTAATCAAATGAAATTTACTTCCACAAACAAAACATTTCTTCTTGTTAAAAGATTTATTCAAAGTGAAAGATGTTCTATTACATGCAAAAGCATTCAAACCACAAACATTAACAGAATTGTTTTTATGAATTAAAGACATTATTTTGCAAAGAATTAAAGACAAGTCTTGTGAGGAAATTGTCTTAGAAGTTGATTCCTAAGCGGCAACTCTAACGAGCTTGTAAGGAGTCTTGGGTGTAGGCTTGGGTGAGGTCTTGGGAAGGTCGACTTTCATTTGAATCACAATCGGTAGTAGTAGACCCTTGGTCGGAGGACTTGTCCTTGTCGACACAGAGACAAAGTCGTAGATGAAGAATCGAGGTCAGCAAGTCTCTTGACTTTTGCCATAAAGATGGTGTGATCCATCAAAGTCAAGCTGTGATGGAAAGGTCAATGGGCATATGTTCTCCTTTAATAGGTCCAGGGGACAACATGTAATTTTCCTTCTTTTACAAAATTAGCTAATCTCGCTGGTGTAGATTTCGTAGGTCATCCCTAGCTTCTAACCTACATACTTCTTAAAACCTAAACCTATCGCGATATTAGGATTTTAACTAGCATAGATATGACCAACTAACTTGTCACCGACCAACAACCATTCTTTATGCCTAGCTACTTCTTCATCTAGTTTCTCTTTTAGCACTTGGTTTCGAAACTACATCGACTTTTTTTCTCGATCGTTTCGGATCAATTTAGCACATTCTAAATCACTTTCTAACACCCTTATCTTTTCATCATAAGCCGATTGATTCTTTTGAAACCAAATTTTTGTCTTTCTAATGTTTTTAAAGCCTTTATAAGCCTCAACTTCAACATAACATTCATTATATTTAGGTTTCAATTCATCATAGGCTTCCTTAAGTTCATTATATCTTTCACTACAACCAAAAACACAATTATGTACCTGAGAGATGCCCATTAAAGCAATTTGATCATGCTTATCCTCTGTAGTACGACTTGCAAGAATCCACCATGCTCGAACCGGGAGCTTCATCATTTTCGAGCTCATGCACCTTCTAGTTGACATGGTCATCGAGTGACCATAGCGGTTGAGGATCGACTTTGGAATTTCCACTTCTTCGCGATAGGAAGAATACCTAACCTCATCACCAGCCTTCCTATCCTTGCATTCTCTTGAGAAGTGACCCATCTGACCACAAGTATAGCACTTGACTTTCCTTTGGGCAGTCTTCTTTCCTCAACGAACTCAACAAAGCCTTCCCCTTATCGTTTTGTGCCATTATTGTTTTTTTTTCTTTGGGTAGAATGTGTGTTGATTGTATTTTAGGGTTCACTGTTGGTCGTAGCCGATACATATATGGTTGAAGGTTGGGTTACATTTTAACTAGGTTGGGTTAAAAAATGTGAATGGTCTATTTTACCCTCGAAGGAAATCCAGAAAATTAGGTTTGACTATCCAAATCCTGGTCAAGGGACGATTCTGGCATTTAATGGCCAAGGTTTGGACCTATGGCGATGAAAATGCCGAGTTTTGTCCCATAACGATGCGTCTTGCCAAGTTTAGGGACCAACGGTGTATTTTAGTCTTTTATTTATCTTTCCCATTTATAAGTTAGGCATATATGTAATAATAATTTTTTAAATATCTGATAATAAAAAAAAATTAAAGTAACAAACTTGAAATTTACAACAACGTTTGTCCGAGTACCGAGCAAGATTCACGTATTTGAAGAGAAACAATCAATAACACTGTGTTCTCAAGTTGAGTAAAAGGGAGGAAGTAAAGTGAAAGCGAGGAAGCACTACAAGAAAAGGGGGCTTTTAGGACCTTTCTCTAGGACACTTTTTTATATTAGGTCCTAAAAAACGTTTTATAAGACCAATCAAATTTTGAGTCATATTATAGTGGGTTTGAATAGGACACTTAACACGTGGATCCTAATAAATTAATTAATAGGACATTTTTGTTAACATGGTTTTATTATGGTACTAAATAACAGGACACTCAATATAAAGGTCCTATTATATTATATTTTATGAGACACTTCTTTTGTTTGGTCTTATTAACAGAACTCAATACGACCTTTAATATGTTGGTCCTGTCACATCTAATTTTATGGGATGCATATTTGGATATGGTTTCATTATGGTAGTAAATAATAGGACACTCAATATAAAGGTCCTATATATTATGTTTTGGGACACTTATCTTGTTGGGTCTTTTTATAATAGAACTTGATACTACCTTTAATATGTTGGTCCTATCACATCTAATTTTCTAAGACGCATATTTGGCTAGGTATTATTATGATTAAACATGAAAGGTAACTTGACAAAATATTCATATAACTCAATGTTTCACTTGTTGCTTATTTTATATGTGTTACTAAATTAAGTTTTGAAATATGCTAATTTTTTAAAGTTATTACTGCGTATTAAAGAAAAGGCCGGTTACTTGGTGCATTGGCGATTAGTTTGATCGTATCATTAGGGAAACGATTCATGTATCTAAAACATCAATATACACATTTAAGTAACAAGCGAATTGAAAAACATAATAAATTTAACAAAAAACCAGAGTTGGACACAAAAATTACATTTTAGACATGAGTACAACGGTATGTAAATGAGTTGATTGTGCATAGGCTACTCAGAATCAACTATATAGAAGCAATAGACGAGTCAAGCCTTACCGAGACTGATATCGAGTCTGAACCCTATAATGGGCTTTATAAACGAGTCTAAGCGTCATACCCAAAAGATTGATTAGACTCGGGTATATATACAAAAGCCTTGACTAAGCACTCCTTGACCATGTCCTAATAAAAAAAACAGCTCTTCACGATTTTCCAACAGGGTTTGCCCTGCTGGAAGTAGTTCGAGAGTTTTTTCAAAAGCACTACTAACAGTTACTTCCTTTTATGGCGAAAATGGCTCAAAAATAAAATCTCAAGAATGTTTGAAGCAGGTTGAGCTATGGAGAAAGTAGTGAGCAAGAAACCAACGAAACACTCCAATTCCAAGATCCTCATGGATCAAAGAGGAAAAAGAAACAGGGAAAAGAAAAGGAAAAAAAGCAAAGTCGAGAACGCCGCTTGAGTCATAATCCAACAATGTCTTCTCTAGGTTGGGATGCGGGTCTCGCATCTCAAATGGAAAGCAGGCCAGATCTCCATCACCAGTTTTTCGACGTCCGAAAGTGTCTTCTTCCATTTGGGAGCCAAAAGACAAGAACACTGTAGGAAAGGACCACAAATCATTGATTAAGTTTGAGCTCATTACTCAAACATTGATTAGTTTTACCATAAACATAGTTTTTATTCTAAATAATTTTAAACAAGTCATGTCCGAGCTAAAATCTAACCTTTGTAATAACTATCGGGCCTCGCGTTAAAAGTATATCACATTATGTTGTTTTTAAAATTACTTAAATTTTACCCTTTTTTTTTTTTTTTTTTCTTTTTACATATTCATCCCAAATTGTTAAACTCTACTCCCTCCGTCCCAAAATTAGTCTTCCGACAAGAAACACAGTTTAAGAAAAACATAATTAATATTGCTTTCTCTCTCGTACTTTTTTGCAGAATGATAGTTTTACCCCTAACTAATTAATTAATGTCTTCTTTAAAGTTTGTAATATTAATTTCAATCAAGGGTAATATGGGAAACTCGGTCAAACTTACCTATCTATTTTTATTAGTGGACAATTAAATTGGGACATCCCAAAAAAGAAGCGTGTACTATTAATTCGGGAAGGAGGGAGTAACTAGTATGATGTTGTTTTCATCTCGAATAATGATGAAGACTTGTCAATGTCAATTGCTATATGTTGCACGAAAAGACTTAACCGCAATATCTCTATAACTATTTGTCACTATAAGATCACGTCACTATGTATTGATAGTGAATACAAATTTAGTTTAGACATGTATTTGTATGTTGGGGTGTTAGTCGGGTTGACCCGGACAGGTTCGGGTCAATTTGGTTTTGGTCAAATTAATTTGGGTCAATTCGAATTCAGGCCAACCCGAATATAATTAAAATTATTTAAAAATTTGCTTACATCAATACGTTTACATTAGTAAAGTGTAAGTCGAGTCGGGTTGGTCAGGTTCGGGTCAATTCGGTTGAAGTTAAGAAAGAAACATACCCGAACCCAACCCTATTTAGAACTCGGGTCGACCTGAATTGATCCAAATAAGCCGACTCAAATACGCTTAATTGGGTTCGGGTTCATATCCGGGTCGGGTCGGCCTTTTTACACATGTTGAGCTGTAACAAAAGGACTTATCTTGTAAATTACAATTCTCTGTAACTCACCAAATTGGGGGGAATATAAACCCGCCAATTAATTTAGGAAAATTATAACCTGCGATTCCAAGAGTACTGATTTTGGCGCTACGAAATTGAAGGCACCACGTTCTTAACCCACCTTTAAGTTTAGGTTATATTGATTTAATCTAAATGTCAAAATCAAGAACGGTTTGGGGTCCAGTAGTTGAACCTCAAATTGAAGCTAGGGTTTCACTTTCTCTTATAAATTCAAAGGTAATCTTTTCTTTTTTGAGTTTATATTCTTAGTATAACCTTGTTTACTTTGTAATCTTTGTCAATTTGTTATGAATTGAGTTCACCAGGTATGTGAATTTGTGTTGATGTGTGAATAAAAATTAAAGAATCATTGTTTGATTGGGATCACTACTAGTAGTAATCTCAGTAATTGTATTTATAAGTTTCGCTATATGCACAAATGAAATGTTTTGAATTAACATCTAACATCTATATAACCCATTGTTGTAATAAGTAATCTGAATCATTAGTTTATATTTAGGTACAGTAGAGGGACAAGCCATATTAATTAGAATTTAAATCATTGTATTAACTAGCTTCACTGTATATTACAACCAAATTTGGTATAGAACAAATAAGTAATAAGTGTCACAATATCTCATGATACCCTCTGTTACCAGCCCTTGGAACAAAAACAACTTCACTATATGCTTATGCTACAACCATTTGAAACAATTTTTACCAATCCTTGCCGACTCGGGTATATACCCTCTTTACCAGCCTTTTGAACCCATTTAAATCGACTGTTTATAAAAAATCTCTCATGCGACCCACACTAGTAAATATCTTGTAAGTGTTTGTCATTTACTCGTTTTTTGTTAATAAATTTGTTTGAATTCTTATATCTTCTCTATTGATGGTGTTTTTTGGTACCTTGGTGTTGCCTAATGTGGAGTTAAACATTGGCTTCATGTTTGGTGGCAATAAGTTACTAGTGGGATGATCGCTGTACACTTCTCATGTTAGTGTGTTTGAAGTTGTCATATGCGATCGAGCAAGTAGGGTCATTTCTTGTTTTCATTTAGCCCTTATGAGTTAGTGTCGAGGCGTTGTAATTTTTTCCTTGTGTTTTGTCTTGTGTGCCTTTTTTTATGGAAAAAAAGTTACTAATGTTTTGTTGTCTTTTCATTTGTATGTTATAACTCAGGAATGCCGTCAAGGAGGTCTAATGAAGTTAGCACAAGTGGTTGTAACAATAGCCAACAAGTTGAAGATGTGATTGAAGTAGGGTCCGACCAACCTAACATTGCTCAAGGTATGTAGCTTTTTTTTTTTTTTTTTTTTTTTTTTTTTTTTTTTTTGGTTCACTATAGCTCCTTGGGTTGTTGACAAAATTTTAATTTCAAATTTTGTTTACTCTTTGCACTTCCAGGGAATGCACGGAAAAGAGTTAGACGACCAACTCATATGCCAAAAGTTTGGACCATAACTTAAGAGGATCGTATTAGTGTTCAATTTAATGCATATAGGCAACCCGTTGACAAGAAAACAACTAGCACATTGACACATTTCATAGGATCGCTTGCAAGGAGTGGAAAGTATAGCAAGCTTCACAAACCATGGAATAAAGTTAAGGATGCCAAGAAACAAATCTTGCTAAACACTGTGAATGTATGTCAGAAATACTTACATATTAAACTGATTAAGATAAATATTTCTTCATGTGACCACATTTTTTTTTCAGGACAAATTTGATCTCCCCCAGGTTCTGATGACTGGGTTTGAAATCTTTTGGGAGGAAAGTGTAAAATTGGAGGGCAAGAGTTAAAAGGAACTACTATGATCCGACTTTGCCATTTCATGAACAAATTACCTTCAAGCCAAAATGAGTGCTCGCGTCTCACTCGTCAAGTCTTGGAATAAAGGAAAATCTAAGGTATGGAATAATTTTTGAGCTTCAATAATAAATGTTGATTTTTGGTTTAACTCTTTATTTTATTATTATTTTTCTTATATATATAATTTCAGCGACTAAGTGACAAAAATAAGGCAAATAGAGCAAAAAATAAGATGGTGCAAGTCACAGGTAAAACAAGTTATGCTCAAGTTCGTGAAAAAAAGGTAATTTAATATTTTTGTGCAACTGTTTATGCAACATATACATATGCAATAATAGATTACATTAGGTATAATTGTGAAAATTATCTTTTGATAGCCTTAAATTAATATCATAATGCTATTTAGAGGAATGGTCATTGTCTATTTTGTGGTATTTTTAGCAAATAATGATTGAATAACTCAATTAAAGCATGAACCAAATGTGATTAAAAGGAATTTTAAGAAATATAACTTGTCCTTTGAAATCTATAATTGATACTCTTGTGAGCTCGAATCCCTTGCTTGTGATACACTGATAACAAAAAGAAAAATATATTCAGAACTTATTCACCAAATTATGCAGGAAAATATAAAGTATAAACAACGCGTTTATTCACTTAATAGTTAGTTTCACATCCTTACCATTTCACAATCCACTCCCACCAATTCATGGGCAGGCTTCCCTGAAGGCGCAGGAAGGGTTGAAAGAAAACCTGCAAGTATATTCGGCAAAATATTATTAAAGAATATAGCATTTGTATCAACACTGATAGATAAATAGATAGATATATAAAATAGACATAATCTGATCGTGAATATATCCATTATCTTCTAACTCCTTTGCTGTAAGAGTAGTATGACAGTGGAAATAGAATATCTTTCAATTTCTCAGCCAAAGTAAAATCTTCGCGGCCAGGACTTGTACCTGAAAAAAATAGACGATTATAGTTTGATTCCAATTTCTCGATACCAATATTTGACAACTTTTTCCTTTGCTTTTGCTTTAAAACAAAGTATTAGAGTCTTTTAATACACATTTAATGTAGCACGCACATCTTATTGCTGTCGTTTATTTTACCCTAACTAAGATCAAGTCTACATTTATAATCCTTAGAAGTTTGATATCTTTATCACATAAGTGTGTCACAGTAATCATCATTTTCTGCTAATCACATACTTCATTCAAGTAGTATTATTCTAATTGACCTCAGACACTTTACTTTGGTATATTCTATAGAACCTATTGAAGAAAAGAGTTTCGATAGCTATTGTTACTATACTGACATAACATGGTGATAAACAGCAAGATGTGTTTAAGCAAAGTGCTACATCATTTTGGTGGTTAAACCAGCTGATATGATGGTATTCACATCAAATTTTTGACCATATAACACTCTCTGGCCTAACTGATGTGTGCCCTAGTGGTTGTCTGAATTAACTACCACATACCCAAAACTTGTGACCGTGTTATCAACTTGCTTCAAAACATCTTTATTCATTTTCTTTCTGAAACAATTGTATTTTGTAATACTTTATTTGATATTTGAGTCTTCCTTTATGCTTTTAGAGCATAATAAAGATCTATAATGTGATCTTTTATTTCATAGAGCATATTTCTTACATTGCCACACATATCCAAGAATTAAATAGACCCATTTCTTGTTTTGTTCGTGTGATATAAAAATTTGGGTGGCAGACGAAGTTACAAGGTTGTCCATACATTTGTACAATGTTGTCATCAGGGATAAACTCTTGCAGATTGCATCTACAAATGATGCTTCTGCTGATGTTGTTTTGATCTTGTTGAGCATATATACTTTTTTTGCGCTATTGGGAATTAACACTTGTTTGCATATTTATTATTCTTTGGTTGTTGAAATAGGTAATCTTGGGTCGTGAACCAAATAGAAAGGAGCTGTTTAGTGCTTGCTTTTCTAAAGACAGAATTACACAAAATGTAGAAGCTGCAAATGCCATTGTATGTACTACATCTATATGTTCATTTATCTTGAATTGTTATCATTTCTTGCAAGTTAAGTTAACATATTTAGTACTTTTTATCAGGAACAAATGGAAGAATTGAATTCTCGACTTTCAGAACATGAATTGAATTAGCCTGGACCTCAAGATATATATTCTAAAGTAATGGGTAACAATAATAATGGAACCGCAGAGATGTATGGGCTAGGTGTTCGCGCTTTTGATGTTTAGGGTGTGGTTCCAAGTCATTCTGCTCTTCTTAGAGGTAAGCTACAGTGGAAGTTTACTGTTGAACGACTTAGTGCTAAATTGGCTCAATATAAAGCAAGGGAAGCACAGAGTCACGGGTTGAGTGATAATGATTCTTATGGTACAAATGTTCCCCATACAACACCACATGGCCTCATTGTTGCCAATGAACCTCAACCTTTACGAGTATGTGTTTATTTTAATGAAAATTTTGTCCTCTTACTAGTTAAACTATGACACCTATTTATGCAAATTATAATTGTAGGTTGGACTTCAAGTTTACCTTAAGAGTATTTCGAACTCTGAGATTGTAACAAAGGTACGGATAAGGAGTTTGGATCCGGATGCGGTAGTTGGTTGTGAAGAGATTGGACCAAATTGGTGCGAGGTAAATGTTTAGGTCGCGATAAAAAAAGTTGAATATTTGGTAAGGAAGTATGGATTGTTTTTACAGTTCAAGATGCTATTGGCGCACCAGTTGCTTGGCCTTGCTCTCTTGTTGCTCTCTTGTTTCGGTATGCTACCATGTTATACTTGTCATTATATAACCTATTATTTAGACTAAACTTTATTACACTGTATTAAATATGAGTTACTTATTTGTAGGTGGTGCGTGAGGAAGATGGATGATGGCTTAAAGGAACAGTTTCTTGTTTTTCTTTGGTTACATTTGCTACTGCTTTGTTTTTCCTTATTTTTAGTTATTGTCGCTTGATGGCTCAAGACTATCTCTACTTGTTCACGCTACTTTTATTTCCTGGTATTTATGTTCAATTTTGTAAGACCTTTATCTTTTGATGTTATAATAACTTGGTTGAAAACTTCTATTATGGAAATGAAATATTTTCTTAATTGAATGGTATTCTTACTGTGTACTTGCTTGAAATTTAGTTTAGTTAATTGTTTTGAGTTTTTGTTTTTGAATCAAGTAGTGTTAAATATGTTGCATAGATATAAAGTGTTTTATGATGTCACTTATTAGGACACTAATGCTACTTACTAAACATGTTTCAAAATGTTTTTATTGCATTAAATTTGGTCCTAACAAAGCATCTATGTATTAGGACCATTTTATTAGTACTAAAATAAGACTTTATTCATTAAGTTTCGTCTTATGAAAATGTGTGTTAGGACCTGTGAATGTGTCCCAAAATATAGCAAATGGGTAAGCACATATTAGAACACCGGATAGCATCCTATAATGCGGTCTATTAGGACGCTATTTTGGTCGCATAAACATTTTTATGGGACCAAATAATTAGTTCTAACTGGTTCGAGTTTATTAGGACGCCATTAAATGTCCTAAATATCTATTACAACCCCTTCCTATGCGACACTTTTATATTGGTCCTATGAGGTTAAAGGTCCTATAAACTAATTTTATAGGACACTAACAGGCGTCCTATAAGCCCCCTTTTCTTGTAGTGAAGTTTGTGTTCTTCAGTTTTTTTTAGGAAGTAAAGTGAGGTAAAGTGAAGTAAAGTGGTGATATTTTAGTTATAAAACTTTCACTCCACTTTTGGGGTGAAAGTCACTTTACTTCCTCTTTCTTACTTTACTTCCTCTTTCTTTCACTTTCATTCATTTTTTTTCTTGAGAACGGAGCGTAAGTGTT
The DNA here is from genome assembly GCA_022545495.1 of Chrysanthemum lavandulifolium. Lineage (NCBI taxonomy): Eukaryota > Viridiplantae > Streptophyta > Magnoliopsida > Asterales > Asteraceae > Chrysanthemum > Chrysanthemum lavandulifolium. Next base: position 62,009,516 of record CM040239.1, on the reverse strand, counting down.
ATCCCAACACAAAATAGAATAAAACAAAAGAATAATAAATTTTATGAATAATTTATTTAATAAATAGTATTGATGTATACCTTATATGGAAAAGAAAAAAAGAAAAGACAAAATCAATATCTAGAATCACATTATACAGGCGTTTATAAGATTTTGTTATTAAACTTTGTATATCGTCACCTGTCATTGATCTGTTACATTTGCGAACAATATTCTTATCTGTCATCACAACACAAAATAGGGAAAAGAAATTTACTTATTAAAAATTTATTTGATGAATGTGTTGATGTATACCTTATTTGGAAAAGAAAAAAACGACAAAATAATTTTATTTTATTGTAAATCACATTAATTATACTAAACTTTATTAGACCCTCTTATTAGACTTTCTATTATGTAAGCACTTTATACAATTAGTAACTTTTATCAATGTGTACTTTATTTTACATACCTTTAAATTGTTGCATACCAATGAATAATTGTGGACCGTCCGATCAAAAAAACAATTTTTAAGAATAAAAAAACACGGAAGGACAATTTATGTAACTTCTGCAAACTTAACCCACCCAACCCCACACTCAAACTCATAACTTTCCAGAATCTCCACAATCACTTTCTCTCTCTAAATGAAAACTTCAAAATAAAACAAAAGCATAACAAATCATTCAATTTTAACCGTCAAAGTCAAAGAAAATACATAAAAATGAACGAATCGAGGCAATCAGAATCAGATCCGGGGGAAAAAACATGGTACGAAGCTTCCGATTCATTATTTTGTTATTTATTAACTAGTTGATGTGATTTTATTCTTATATTTCAGTTTTTGATAATGTTTATCAAGATTTTTTTTGCTTTTTTGTTGATTTTAGTTGTTTATAGTATATACAGAAAAATGAATTTGTTTTGGTGTGATTTTTATTGTGATTGTGACATAAGTTTCTGAGTAAAACACTTTGTATACATGGATGCACACCAAGTGTTTGATGAAATGTGTGAGTGAAAAGTATCATACGTGTAGTATCACCAGTGATATTTGAAGTTGAACTGTATATATGTATTATCACTAGTGATATTTGTATTATCACTTGTGAAATTTTTGTTTATTTGATAGGTTTTTTTGTTTACTTGTTAAGATATATTATATGTCATGTATAGTACCACTTTTGATATTTCATTGTTATTGTTTTGTAATCATAGTTAAACTTTTTTTTTGGCTAAAAGTTTTGATGATATACTATCTCTTGCAAGTAAATGCGCTCTCGTCAATCAAATTTTTGACTCCATCTCCAGAGATTCATAAAAGTAAAGGTATATTGTAACGTATAAGCATGTCTCCTTTAGAAGAATTAATTGTGATAAAACCCTGAATGTATGCGGCGTACTTGATTTAACATTTAGCTTATGTGTTATATCACTAGTGATACATACACATTCAGTAGAATGTGTATGTATACTTTCAGTAGAATGTTATAATGGTATCCTTAAAAACACGGATATTTATTCTACAGTATGAACACTTTGCTGTTTTTGTAGATTTTAGTAGTTTATTGAGGGATTGTTGTGAAAGTTAGATAATTATTGTGATAATATGAGAGACTTAACAGGCTAAAATAAATATTGTGACTATAACATGCTTTTGTTAGATTTGTGGTAGATATATGTGCATAATGGATAGATTGGGCATGCTTCGATATGTTTAAAAGTGGTATTTGACTCTAGTATTAGTTGGTAGTATATCACCTATGATACAACAGTTCCAATGATTGCTTATTGTTAGTATATCACCTGTGATACAACAGTTGCAACGATTGCTTATTTGTAGTATATCACCTGTGATACAACAGTTGTAATGATTGTTTATTGGTAGTATATCGCCTATGATACAACAGTTGTAATGATTGCTTGTTGGTAGTATATCACCTATGATATTTGATGACGTATACTTATTCAGGTTATATATCACGTATGATATTAAAAAACAATGAACAATTCATACACTAACATGGTATATATTTTATGCAGATTTGAATATAAAACTGAGAACTATCAAGAAGCAAAAAAGCAGGCGTTGAAGGTGAAAGGAAAAAGACCTTCGCGAAAAAACAACCAAGTCAAATTGAAGAAGTGAACAAAGAAACAACATCGTCACCGACAACACTAACAATACCAAGCAAATTAACAAAATCTTCTGCTAGACATTTAAGCTTAGAAAACACGAAGAACAAAAATAGAAACAGATACACCACCAACAAATACTGAAAGAAACATCTGTGATATCACCTGTGATATAACAGGATCTACAACCACCAACACCATCAACAGTAACTGTTGAACTGACAACAGATACTGCATGTAAGAAAGTAAAGACAGTTGCAGAAAAAGAAGAAGAGGAATGAAGAAGAAGAAGCTGCAAACTAAAAAGAATGAAGTGGGAAAGAAGACAAAAGGAGGAGATGCTCATAAAGCTGTGAAGAAGAAAGTTGTAGAAAATAAAAGACAAAAGCATCAATTAGTAATTTTCTTTTGCTACTTAAATTGTAATTTTCTCTTGCTACTTAAATTGTAAACAATGGTAATTTCTATTCGCTTGTAAACAATGCTTTTGGTTTATCTGAATATAACATTCTTTTGGTAATTTTATTAGAGTATTACAAGTGATATTAATGAAAAGTCAGTTAAAAATACCGTTGACTTTATGAAGAAAACTATGAAAATAAAAACATGACATATTCTCAAAATCAAACAAGAATAGGATTAATTAAGCATTGTTTTTGAGTAACATAACGATTCGGCAAAAAAAGGTCAGCATATATATCAATTAAAGAATAATATCACAAGTGATACATGTCGAAACAAGTAAAACAATACACATAAATGATGTAAACATTTCATCATTTTCATGCTTTATCACAAGTGATAAAATGACAAAATATTTCATAAACTCACAAAGACCTCAAAAATTAATTCCAACTATTTATCACAAGAGATACATAACTTCTAATTTATGACAAAGACGGGCTTAGAACCGAAAGCTCACCGCAAGTGCTTTTCGATAGCACCATCTTGACCGCCATAATGATATTCGGATAACGCATGTGCTTTCTTGAATGCTTGGAGTAACCATACACAAGATTCAATAGTTTCATTCTTAAGCACACCAAAACCAACAAGAACACATCTCCGTGATTGTCAATTGCGATAAAAGGCACAAAAACCATCATGTACCTGGAAAGAGAAATATCTCAGGTGATAATATATACAAAATGTACAAAAAATAATGAAATCTCACAGGAGATATTACAAATTAAAAAGCATACTTGTTTGTTTTGTAGGGGGCATAAAAAGAGACGATATCACCAAACTATTTGTAATTGCAATTTGAAAAAAAAACAGTTCCATCAAACGAAAGAATCAACAACAACTGCAGTTGTGGTTCAGAAAAGCACAACAGCTCCACAAAACAAATTGAAGAAACTTAAACAACTTTGATATCGCATGTGATATCATAAGATCCTCCATTACCACAATTGATTCAACAAAATAAAAGAAAGCTGACACACCTGTGTTATCACTTGTGATATTAAATGTGATATCACATTTGATATCACCTGTGATACAACTGAGAAACCAGCAATACAGAAAAGCAAAAAGGAGAAAAGCGTAACCTCAAGTACAACACACTGGGTCTTCTTATCTTCTGCAATTAACCGAATTACATGATTCCAAACAGGGTTTAAGTTATAATCAACAACCTTTCTTTTGAACTTTTCAAGTGGCCGAATATATGCAATCACATAAGGATCAGACTTTCCAATCATTTCCATGTTTTTCAAATTATTTGCCTTCACGATTGTTAAGCTAAGCAATCCTTGTGGCTTAAGCTCTAGGTCACTGCACAATTATCGAACAATACATCAAATGTGCATCACCTCAGATATAGAGTAATGGAGAAAGCAAAATACAAGACGCACTAAAATAATTCAAAAGGACGCCATTCAGAAAATTGAAAATAAGCATCAACTAATGCAACATAGGATATGATTACTCATTTACAATAACTACAGTGCACTTTGATTAATTTCCTAAAGCTTGTTTATTCAAATAAATATTTTTGATTTGGTTATATATGAAATGATGGACAAACAGGAACATGTGATTGCTTCTCAACTTGTGCATCCCTCTCTTAGGCATTTTGTCAAACACCTTCCATGCATCAAATTTCCATCAATTCACCCATCCCAAAATGATATCATACTAAAACCAATGCTACTCACAATCTAAAACATAAACTAAAAGTATCAAATAAACAAAATTTCACAAGTGATAATATAAATATCACTAGTGATAATACACAGATACAGTTCAACTTCAAATATCACTGGTGATACTACACGTACGATAAATAGCAGATTCAAAACAACAATCAGACATAAAAACAAAATTCAAATGCGGTTAAAACAAATTTTCAACTAACAACTTAATTAATAAGCGAATTACATGAGCGAGATAACAAAATTATCAAACATTTTCACTCACACATTTCATCAAACACTTGGTGTGCAACTTAATAAGAAGGAATGTTAACAACTTGATCCACATAATTAACAACCGATCAACAACATTATCAACCGCAACAACATCAACCAAATCGACTCAAACAAACGGTTCATTCAAATCAAAAAAGGCATAAAAAAGATGATAGGATCGGAGGTGATGATGAGATGATGATCGAGATGATGATCGGAATGGTGATGGTGATTGGAATGGTGATGGTGATGGTGATCCAACTGGTGATGATCAAACAATAATAGTTGATTGGAATAACTACTTTTTGGAGGGAAATGATGAGAGCAGGTTGGGAGAAAAACACACAGTAACTGTGTGAAAAAAATGAAACGAATGAAAAAAAAAAGAAGAAAAAGCTTTATATAGTTGGGAGAATTAAGGTTAAGTATATTAAATCTTAGGTTAATCCCCACCATTAGATCAAAATAGATGGATGGTGGAGATTTGTCCATTGGTAAGCATCAAAATAAAGGTAAGCAAATGAAAATTAGGAGGTAACATAGAAGATGATTCACGGACTTCTTGACGTTTAGCTTTGTCATGCTTATCGATCCTTATCTTCATCGTCTCTAGGACGTTTAGGCTTTACGCCCGAATCTACATGCTTCTTTGAGTTTGTACTCGGCAATGCTTGAAGCTTTACTTACCTTCATCGAAATTAAATGTCCCGCATCATTTAGACATTTGTGTGATGAGCTTGGCCACCAATTCATTATCCAGAAAACTACGAGATCGGATGGATTGATTGTGACGGTTAAAGGTGTTGATCTTATAGTTTGCAGCTATCGCATAAGATTAGGATATAGTTGTCAGGTAAACATCTCGTTTGTGACTTTAGGAATGATATCACGAAGGTACTTGTTGAGTGTAACCCGATCATTTCGTTCGAGTTCCTCTTGACGATGACTTTTCATGAACTTGAACAAATTCCTTTCTTTCGCATCTTGTCTTTCTCATCATTTAAGTCTTGTATTTGGTCAAGAAACCAATTGGTTTTCGTAGAACATGTCCTTCTTTCGACTTGTTGGAATGACTTTCACAATTCTTTCATGAGTCCGAGAAATCCAAGATCGAGGTGGTTTCTTCACGATTTGGATGTTGATTTGGTTGATTTCTTTGATGGTGGTGGTGAGGAGTGAGATGAAGAATCGATGAGGAGGAGACATGAGGAGGCTCGGGGTCCTTAGGAGGTGCGAAGTATCCTCCTTGGAGCGAGTTGATGGACTGAGAAGCAAATCATCATAATTCTCTTCGTCATCTTGTCCAGTTGCCTTTTCTTCCGTCGAGCCTTAGCTTCTTCATCAATCTTTTCTTTCGGTATTATCCTTTACGGTTCCTCAATGTTATGTTCGGTAGACACCTCCACAAGTGTTTGTTGTTGCACAGAGTGGTGGCACCGGATCCCTTATCGGGTCGATTAACCGCATCGGATCTAGTGAGGATGGTGACACCACTTGATCCTCGGGGCCGCCCATTTGGTCTTTTGCAAATTCTTGACTTTTGAATGTGTCTAACTAATTTAAACTTCTTCTGTGGGATTGATCCGATGGCTCTTTTTCATCTTGAGCTTTCATCATAGGGCACAAGTGCGAGTCTTCCCTTTTCCTTTATCGACTTGAGGACTTGGAGGTTTTGGTGCTGAAGGATTGTCATCCTTTGCGGTTTCGAGTAGGTAATCTCTTCATCGTGTCGGTACCTTGAGCTTTCGTCAACAGCTTTCTTTGCGATTCGGTGTGAATAGGTTCAGCTTCCTTCGAGAACAATCCTTTTACGAGGAGGATTCCTTTTGGGAAGCTTCTTATAACTTCGAACTTCTTGCACTTCCTTCTCTACGGTTCTCCGGTAGGAGTTCTGAAGTTTTCATCAAGATGACCAACTTTGCCTTCTTTTCTTGCTACTAGATACCTTTTATGCGTTTCAAGCTTCTTGATTTCTTTAGATAGAAGGTGATCGACCACGTGACACCACAACTGTGGTTGTCGATTCCTTGATTCGATAGAAAGGATAGGTTCGGACAACAAGTCGTGATTGTCGGGGTCATTGAGCCTCGTGGGGATATCGAGATTAAGTCCAAGTGCTCTACGGATCAAAAGCTTTGTGTATTTGACATAGAGAATCTTTGAGCTAAGCTTCTTGTGAAATAGCATCATGTCCTCCCATATCGGTGCTTGATTTCGATGTCCTTCTTATTGATCGAGACCGAAGATTTGTAGTTCCATGAGCTTTGGATGCTCATAACCCTTTATCCGCGACCGAAACAGACTTGGTAATGATGATGTAGAGGTTCTCCATGGTTGAGGAATGTTCTTAAGCTCACGTGAGAATGCTTAGAAACAATCACGAAGCTTCATCATGGCCAATGTCAAGAAGAAATGCTGAGCTGTCTCTTGATGGGTGTAGCAAAGAAGTCGGTTGGCTCGATTTAGAATGAGAAAAACGACACGTAAGTGCGCATGAGTGATGGTGACTTGTTTGTGATTAAGTGTCCACATCTTGCACTTTGACCGATGATCCTGCATAGTGTTCGAATTGCTGAATGTAGATTTCCGTCTTGTGGCGAGTGTGAGCATGTTCGGTAGGATGATTCCTAAGAATATCCACAGCAATCAAGCGAGAAGATTACGAGCAAGTAAGGGTTTCAAAGTCAACCCTAAGGTTATTCTTTTCAATCTTTCTAGGATAGCCATTGGGAAGATATCGACAATAGTGAGAACCTCGGTGCATCCGCATTCATTTGACGACCAATGTGTGATGCGAAATAACATTAGCCAAAAGAACCAACATATCGAAAGACATAATGTTAGTCAATGAAGGTCTTATTGTCTAGTTATTGAATGTCACGGTGATAATGATTGTTATGAGTCCTAAGTCGGTTGTTTGTCCAATAGTCCAATGGCGATAAGTGAAATGTTTCATGAGTTAGTTAACTTTAAGTTTTAAAGTTTATGTTATCACTTATTGTTCACAACATATCAAGCGATTAAGTTTATTAGTGACATTATTGGATTCGTGACGTTATGATTAGTTTATTTACAAGTTTGTACATGTAACAATTCATAATGAAGGTCAATCAAGGCTTAGGCGTAGTTTTGACAAAGTTAGCGTGCTGATAATGACATACGGCGTAGAAATGTTCTGGCGTGGGAAGGGGACCTTAGCGTGGAGAGCTTACGGCGTGGCGTACATAAACCTGCAGCGTAAGGCTTACTCATAGGTAGACCTTATGCGTGAGGTCCTTGTTACGCATATCCTTCAAAGGATACGGCGTGGTCCCATTGTAGAACCTTCGGCGCCAATAGTTATGCGTGGGATTTATTCTTCACGCAACTTGACTAAGCGTAGGGTAATCCTTATTGCGTAGAGATTCAAATGACCTTGATTACAGAATTTTAAGCGCGACAAGCCTGAAATAAATTCATCAAATCATCAATATTAACACAAAAATTCATTTTAACAACAAATCATGGCATGACCATTCGATAACAGTTATGAGTAGAAAGTCATACAGCGTGAGTCAAAACCACAAGGGTTATGAATTACGCGTATAATTTCTAACCATGGGATTTGCACCAAACAATTTTAGGTAGTTCTAAGATGTTGTGAGTCTATAAACCAAGTTATAACATCTAAATCGTAGAGAATCAAAGATGCCCAAACTTATGAACTTTAAACCCTAATTCCAAATTTTGATCATTTAGAGTTTTGGTGGTGATAGAGCTTGGAAATCATCAATTCATCATCATATAAACATTTCACAACAATCTTTTTGAACAAAACTCTTCACATTTGTAAACACCCAAATCGACTCATAAACCCAATATTTAAAAAAACCATCAATTCGTGTTTACGGGTGGATTAGAGGGTAAAAATAGTATCCTTGTTGTTAAAAACACGTTTTGACACTTTCTTTTCAACCAAAAACACACTCACATTGATTGTGTGTTCATACGCTTATCGTAGAAGCACATAATCACGCATAACTAACGTTTTAGTGGTAGGATTTGCTTGAAATTCAAAACCTTAGCTTGTATTATCGTTAAGATCATGAAAACACTTACAAAATGATGATCTAAAGTCACGGTTCTTGAGCGAATATTAGGCGTAGGATCTTTTAGGTTAGAAGTAATAAATGTGAGGATAATGTTAGGTGGAGGATGTTTTATTAAAATAACTTTAACATTTTGACAGTTTGGTCCTCCACTTATCCTTTTTCAAACAAAGCCTTTTAACTTCCATTTTGGTTACCAAACAAAGATTTTAAGAAAGGAAATTTGGCGACCTCCCCTCGACTTAATAAATGATGAAAGGTTATAAATTTTAGTCCAGGGTGTCATTAAACCGAAAAGTTTACCACCATTGATAAAAGAAACAACAGGGATATAATAACATGCAAGTACATAGATGTTTTGAAAGCAGTTAAGTGATAATTTTCTCCCCTCAACACTTGATCGGAAAAATCTGAATTTTTGAGAGATTATAGTGTTGATGGAAAAATGTACTTGCCATGTTGAAAGAGAAGTAGATGAGAAGAATATTTTTGTTGTTTTTAAAAGATTTTATATTTTTGTATTTGGTTTTGAAAATTTATTTACAAAGATATTTTTGGTGTTTGATAGGTTTTAATCTTGTTTTAGGAGGTCATCGATTCCTCTTGAGTCAAATACCTCATACCAATCCGTGGACCAACTCATTAAACCTAGCGAGAGGCAAGGCTTTGGTGAGAAGATCACGCCAATGGTATGCAGCCTGTGCAGTATAATTCAACAGTGCCTGTTCACGTGGTCCTTGATGAAATGATAGCGAAGATCGATGTGCTTTGATTTGAGTGCTGAGCCGAGTTACGAGATCACAATGGCACTCCGATTGTCGCAGATACATCGAGGATTCTGTCAAATACGTAACCATAGTCTTTGAGTTGTGTTCTCATCCATATGACTTGAGCACAACACGCGGACTTGGCTACATATTACTGCCGGTTGATGAAAGCGATTTACAATCTGCATCTTTGATTGCCAAGATACCGGTTTATCACCAAGAAATTATAGAGCTCTGAAGTACTTTTCCTTGAGTCTAAGCATCGTGCATGGTCGTGTCGAAAAAGCTATTAGTTCAAAACCGAATCCTTCGGATACGGATCCCCAGTTAATGGTTCCCTTGATGTATATGAGGATTCTTTTAGCCTCGGAGAGGTGGGTTTGATTGGTCGCGACCGATAGCGGGAGCATAGATAAGCAACAAAGACAATATCGGGTCTGCTAGTATTAGATACATGAGACTCAATAATACTTGGTATTTGGTAGGGTCCACTAATTTTCCATGTAAATCGTCTAGCTTCTTGGTATGAGTCATTGGTGTGGCATAAGTATCCGGGTTTTCATTCCAAATTTGTTTAACAATTCAAGGGCATATTTGGGTGACTCGAGAAAATACCACGGGGTGATTGATGAACTTGTAATCCTAGAAAGAGCGTAGTTCACCCATCGTCAGACGTTCAAATTTTTCTTCATTAGTTTTGCAAAGCGATTGAAAACTTTTTATGTGTAGACCCAAAATGATGTCATCCACGTAAATTTGAACAATTAAGATATGTGCCCCATGATATTGTATAAAAGAGTTGGTCAACCGAACCTTTGGTGAAATTATTAGCAATGAGGAAAGATGATAGCTTATCGTACCATGCCCGAGGGGCTTGTTTGAGACCATAAAGAGCTTTGTTCGGTTTGTAGACATGGTTCGGGCACTCGGATCAACGAATCCTTACGGTTGGCGAGACATAAACCGTTTCTTCGATTGCTAGTTGAAAGCGGTTTTGACATCCATTTGAAAGACCGTCGTGTTCATATGAGCCTCGAGCAGAAACATCCGACGACCTCAGGCGAGCAACGAGCAAAAGATTCTTCAAAGTCTATTCCTTCTTCACGGCGATAACCCTTAGCAACTAGGCGTGACTTGTTTCGGATGGCGTTCCCTTGACATCAATTTGTTTTCCAAATCCATTTGAGACCAATGGCGTAGACCCCGGTTGGTCTTTCAACCGATTCCATACTTCAAGATGTTTGAATTGGTTGAGTTCTTCTTGCATGGATTCAATTCGATTATCTTTTGTCATTGCGTCTTTAATGTTTTAGGCTCAGTTAGCGGGCGGTGAGTGCATAAATGCATATTCACTATCTCGTGATAGAGCGTTGTCTCGTAACGTTGGTTGATTTGGGTTGCCAATAATATTAGCGGAGGATGGTCTTTTGTCCATCGATGTGTAGAGGTTGATGTTGGTATACATTGTGCAGATTCGAGGATTCAAATGGTTTGTTGGCGATTCGCGACACGAGTGCAGCGATCTCATTAGCAAGCGGGTTGAAGAACGCATTGGATCAAAATGCGGTGGGGTACATCATTGAGAATATCATCGAGCGGTTCATCATTGTTGGGCGGTTGGTTCAATGTTGTGGTGGAGTCAATCGGTGTGGGTGCATCTTCAAGCAGTGAGTTGTTGTAGCAGTGTGTCGGTATAAGAGTATTATCGGCTTGACGGATACACGAGCACGTTCATCAATATCGTCGGCTGACGAGCAGAGAGCAAATAACCTTTCCATTTGTTGTGAGTTAGTTTGGGGCTTTGTTCGGTGATGATGGGGTTTAGGGAAGTTTAAGCGGTTGTGTCCGGGTTCTAGGTCGTTATACTCGAAGCCATCTCCGTGAGTTCATCAAATGAGCATGAATCGTTTCCATCACCTATTTTTACGACGATTCGGATCCGGTATCCTTTAGAATTCTCACAATATCCAATAAAGACTCAATGTCGACTTTGGCTTTGAGCTTTCCAAAATCATCACGATCATTATTCGGATAGCAAGGGATCCAAATACATGAAAGTGTTTGAGATTCGGTTTATGGTTGTGGACAAGCTCGAAAGGTGTTTTGTTGTGGCGTTTGTGATCATAGAACAGTTTTGAGTATAACATGCGATGAATACGACTTGGCCCATAAGTGTCTGGAAGTTTAGCATTGATTAACATTGTTCTTGCGGCTTCCACTAACGTTGGTTTCGTCTTTCAACAACTTCTGTTTTGTTGGTGTCCGTGCAATAGATGTTTGATCTTGAATTCCCACTTTCTCATAGAATTCACGAAGGTTTGGTTAACAAATTCGGATCCTTTGTGCGCATTACGATTATCCCGCGGTGTTGCGGGCTGAACACCTTATTTCGTGAGAAAGGTGGCGATCATTTGTGGAGCTTGGTCTTTGCTTGAAGAAACACTACTACAAAAAAGCCTATAAAGATCCCTAAGAGACCGGTTCTCTAAAACCGGTTTATGTGATAAAATATTAGCGGGTGGGAAGTATTAACGGTCTTTGTAATAGAAAATCTATAAGCACCCGGTTCTCTATATATTAAGACCGGTCGTACTAGTTTCTTTTGTTCATTCCTATATTGCTTTGTGAAATTCTTTTCATGTTGGTTCTTTAACATCATAAAATGCTACTAAAATAGTTGGTGCCAACTTCATATCGAGGTTCCAATCGTAAAAGATTTTAAAGACGGTCAAGTCCTAAATTTTATGAGGACCAAAACTCCAATTTCGTAAACCTTTAAAAATAGCTCCAACATCTAAATTGACATTTGCCTCTCCATAATCTCGGATCCCATTTTTTATCCCAAACCCTCCTTATTAAAAAACTCCACTAGGCATCCGCCATCGATCACATACATTTTAGTTGTGCCTTTGAACGATCAGGTAACTTTAAACTTCTAATTATAAAGATTGTATTGTCTTTGTGATATTTAGATAAATTAGTGTGTGTAAGAACACGATATTTGCTCTGATTTATTGGTTTATTGATTCAACCTTACATGTATGTTTTTGTCTCAATTTATTTAATAAGATCCTTGTATTTTGTTCTAGTAGGTGCATAAACTTCTTATACAGTTTCACATTTGTTATTGATTTGGGATTCCTAGGTGATGGTATTGCTATTTTATAAGGCACGAAGTATATATTTTGATTAGTCTTTTATTGGTTTACCTTGTTGCCTAAATGGCTATTCATTTGTCAAGCATGAAATAATAGAAAATTTTCTAATTGTCATATGTAATTATGTTAAAGCTCAATGATGAAAAATAAAACAAAATACAAGTTAGTATCCACTACTTTAAGACTCTCATACTAAAATCGCATGTAGATATTAAGGATCGATCTCATAATAATAACGACCATGTGCATCGTTCAAAATATTATTTTAATATACATAGAGTTTTATTTGCCAACATGTATATTGGATGTATTCAATCATAAGGTAAAATCCTTTTTGAAGCTTGATAAAATGTACGTGTGTGGTAATCATGTGCTACTTAGTTTTCATTTCTTGTTCTCTGGTAACTAATTTCATAGGTTCATTGGAATGTAAATTCCAAGCTGTGTTGACGATGAAGAACTTGTCAAGTCTGTTGGCTCGTTAGAAATTGATAGCAAACCACGAGAATCGTATGTATTATATCTATATATTGTAATTTGTTTTGGTCCGAATTTTGGTACTTCATGTATTGAATTGCGATCTTGTTTTGGTCACCGAGGACAAGGGTGAAAGTCCTCAAGCCCCTGAAATCCATCCATTCTCTTCCTTCTAAAAAACCTCTTTCACATAAAGCGCCTCATGCAAAGCTGTAGCTTCCAAAGAGGCGGTGTCACGGTACATTTCTCTCATATATTATGAAACTTAGCATCATGTCACTCGATTAATTATTCTAATATGTTGTTGAGATGGCGTTTTGACTCATTTACTTATAAATTGTTTAATTTGATTATCTTACATCGCTCTGCGTCAAACTAGTTAAATATAAAGTGGAGGCATATCCGATCGATTGAAGGGCGTCTAAATATATCTCTAATGAGCAGATATACTAAATCATTTTTAATATTTTAAACTATTATTGAAATAATAATTGACATCTATATTTTAGATTTTAGTTATGCTTCACAATTAGGTAGAAAAATTAACCCTTTTATCTTTCATGTAGTTAATCCCTTAACATGGAAGCAAACACGTGTAGAAACTTGATGAAACAAATGATGCACGGTCAACCATGGAAGCATAAAGAGGTAATTGTTGTTTACAATAAATTTTAAATTGACTTGTTTATGTGACAAATAGTTTGAGGATTATAAACTAAAGTTGTTAGTGGTGTTTTGTTGTGCACTTAATCTATTAGTTTTTGGTCGATCGAGTATATGTTACAACTTAAAGTCAGTAACAATATTTAGGATTATAGCTTAAAGTTGTAGCAAAAACTCATTTTGCCATAAAGTTATATTTGCTCCTATTTGACTCTGCATTTTATTAAATTGTAAATATTCGATTTATGAAATTACGAAACTACTTACATGATGTAAGAGCAAAAATGTAAGTAGAGGTGAAATTACTACTAGGCGATTATAAGGTTTGATAAAAGAATGTCGATATGTTTAAGTTGTTCATCGACATACACTAAAATGTTATTAGGTGTAACAAAGCGAGATTGGTTTGTCAACTGTGGGTTAAGTTTTTTCTTTTTTCTTTTTATTATGTCTCCAACCTTCTAATCTTTGTTTACCATACATAAAGCAGATGATGAAGATGAAGTAGAAAGATGGAGAACATATGGAACCCATTATTAAAGAATGCGGCTCATTCAATTGATTTGTTCTTGACATTCTTCAAGAATTAAATATATGCTTTGTTGTTTATAAGGTTCTTCGATCTTGCAATCTTTATATTGCTTATGTTAAAACTAGAAATTTTGTTTGGCATGTTGACTTATTAATGATATTTTATGTTTGGGCGATTTTAGATGTTACTTGAAATAGGTGATTTATAATGGTTGTTTGGGATTGCTTATTTAATTAGCATTTTATAGAATTGTTTTGGATTGTTTAAAGCCGCTTACCTGATAAGCGGTTTCAACAAGAAATCCCATACAGACCCGATAAGCGACTTTATAAGCATTCCCAAATAACCCAATTTTTTCAAAAGAATAATAGAATAGAGCGGTTTTAATCTTAAACACCGGTTTATTTGTTATATTCACACAAAGACAAGCCTATGTGTTTACTCAATAATAAAGCGCTTCCTAATAGAAAACGGTCTTGATGAATCTTACGATGGTTGAAAAACCGGTTACTATGTATTTGGTCATAGAGATACCCCACAGAGAGTGGTTACGAAACCACTCTCCATGAGCCATTCTAACCGGTTTCATGACATTTTGTAGTAGTGAAAGTAGACCCAAGTCCATCGTGAGTAGTCATCAACAATTACTAAGATGTAGCGTTTGCCATTGATCGTTGCCGCGCGCGCGGCGCCACAAATCCATGTGAAGAAGATGAAGCACATCTTTGAGTCGTGTTCCACCTTTGAAGGAAAATGAGCACAGTGTTTTCCCTTGTTCACGAGGCTTAGCAAAGGTGATCTTTTGAATACCGGAATCGTGGGAGACCTTCAACTAGTTTGTGTCGAGCAAGGTTGGTGATGGTTTGAAAGTTTATATGTAAGAGGCAGCGTGCCATAGCCAGATTTTGTTGATGTTGCCTTTGAAAGTAAGCGGATGGGAGATGAAGCAACCATGTCTTGCATAGAGATAGTGTAGAGACTAGAATTACGCGAGCCGGACATAAGGTCATTTCCTTGTAGATCACGAATGAAACAAGTTTTCTCCCGGAAAGCAACCTCCAAATCTCCATCACAAAATTGACCCATCGAAAGCAGTTGTGGCCGGGGCCTTCCATAGTAAACCCTCTTTCGATTTCGATGTTCCCATTGACATAATCTCCGTAGCCCATGATAGCGCAAGTGATCATTCCGAACAGAGCGTTGCCAATGAACTTTGCAATAAAGTTTGATAACGATTTAAGGTTGCTGTCATGTGTGGGAACATCCGCTATCAACAATCAGAGAATGATCTATATCACTGCATTACACCGAGGCGACACAAATGGAATAGAAGTAGATGTGGAACCGAAATGTTAGAGGGTTCAAGCGCGTATGAGACATGCACACATTAATGATTTTAGGCATCCATTTAAATCCTAGTGTTTATATATCCATTTCGCCATCTATAACTACTCTTTGTTTTAGTCTTAGTGAATCACTAGGTGGTACTACATTCTTAGGTGGAGCTACGAGGACAACAATGTTTGCCTTAGAATCTAAAGAGGCGGTCTACAAAGCATGACTTAGAAGAACTAGAGGCTTAGAAGTATTCGATTCTTAGGATTCCGTAGCAGAGATTATAGCTTTAGCAACACATTTATCATGACAATCAAAATTCATACTTTTCGACAAATAACACAAGGTGCATCGAATGAATATCAAAAGTGCTCAAAGGTTTAGCATTCGTTACATCACTATTTCTATTACATTTGCCGACGCAACATCTATAGTGGAAGCAACGTGAGTCTTATTCATAGTCTAGGGTGTTCTTCACTTTAGCATTCCTTATTGATCTTTTCTTAGGTCGCAACTTCCTATTTTTCGATTGAGTGCTCTGAGGTCGTGAAGTGCGGACGTTTGGAAAAGGCGCAACTATTCTGTTTCAGTGAAGGAAGCACGTTAGCAACTTGTGATTTGGCGGTAGGGATTCTAGGTTCACGATTCTTGAGTGTTCTTGGTGCTAATCTCTTAATGATGGTTGGCGGAGAGTTGTTCATACTTTCCTAACATTTCTCTTAACTTAGAGATAGTGTGAATCAAATCTTGATTTCGAGCGAATATTACCGACCAAAATTCATGACTTCTCTAGTGTGAGCAAGATATTGATCAAGTTCATTGGATGCTTCATGACGAGTCTTATTGAGTAAATCAAATATGACACCATATTCCTCTTTAACTTTTACAAGTTCTTGTTCATATTTTGAGATTTGACATTTCAAAGACATGTTTTGATCATCCATTGCTCAATTTTAGGATCAAAAGATTTTGTTTGCAATGGCGATTTTCTTTTGAAAACCAAGTTGTTGAATGTGAATATCTTTTTCACACCAATTAAAGCGGCGTTTTGCATTGTAAAGTTCGTTAAGTAATCATTCATTTCGACTTTTAAAGACTCGATTTGAAGCATCTTATCGATATTCTCAACAGTTACCACCAGTCAACATTATCGAGAGATATAATCGGATGCATGTGGCAAAGAATGGAGTAACACAACATTATGGATATCGGCACAAATAACATCTTTCAAGAGTCGATCAACATCTTTTCTCAACATTTTCTTTTACGTTTAGTATTAGAAATAGATGTTTAGATTTTCTCGAAACCCTTCATCACTCAAGTTCCTTATGAAAATCCTTTTCCCGAGCTAATGCACAACTTTTCAAATTTTAACATTAGGTAAAGATTTTCTTAAAAATGTCTCTTTGTTCTCGCCGCGGGCGATTGAAAATGATCAATTTTGATTTCGAGCGATATTCTATCTCATGTTGTAAAATTTTGAGGTCGACCATGAAAATGTCAAAATATCTAAGAATTTTTCGATTTTCGGGTTTTGAGTTTACTTCACGATGGAAGGTAAAGGACCATAAGTTTGTGCATAATGCTGGTTGAGGATTAACATTAGAAGACTCGGTGTTTTGATGATAACCATGGTGTGTTAGAAGAATCCGTTGGTGTGACGAAAGTGACGGTTTTGAATAATTAAAAGGTTTGTTATAAACAACAGTTTTTAATTTTGATCGACTCTCGTCTTCGCATCTAATTCCTCTTGACGATATTCAACAACACTCATAACAGATATCATTAATTTTATATTACCTTGGAAACTTGGGATTTGGTTTGAATGTTTTAATAGAAAGCTTTGGTTTTATGTCAGCTAGGTTTGGTCCATATCATTTTGGATTGGGTTTTAAAGTAAACTTTTCAATAGTCATTATTGATTCACCATGTTTGTAAACAACGTTTTAAACTCTTTGATTTTGTTTTGCAAGCCGATAATTTCTTCAAGAAGGTCATCTACCCGATTCGTTGAATGCTTTTGTATGGAGCTGTTTTTGACAAGTTAACAACTTCGTATTTAGCTTTTTGATTTTCCAAGGTGAGGCGTTAATTTGCTTTTTATGTTCATGTTTCGGTTGTTCTATGTCGGACAACAAAGCATTCTTCAAGCAGCTAGATCATAGACTATCTCTCTAAATATTTTTCGTTTGATGAGATTTAGCAAGCGACTTCAAAACCTTTTTCACAGGTTTTCTTGAGTTTGAAAAAGTTGAGTTGCATTTGTAAGCATTCAAAATCCTTGGTTAGTTGTGCATTTTTCTTTTAAGTCCTTATTTAATGCATAACATTCCTCCATTTTGATTTGATGGTCTTGAATTAACCGAGCAAAATCTAGATGAGAACAGATTGACTTGTTCAGCGTAGTCACAACATGATCATTATTTAGATCCTCAAGTACAACCGCGAGTCAATTTGATTATCAAAGAAACCATAAGGTCATCTTGATCGTCAAATGTAACTACTGGGTTAATTTGAAAATCGTCGAATGAGATGTAGATGACTCATTTGAACCGATACAGCCGTCTTGGGATTCGAGATATTGGCGAGATATTAGTTCGAGATATGATGATGGTTTGTTCGGTACCGAGACAAGCCATCAATGTCATACATGTGGCCTGTTTCACTCATGTGTAACTCTTGCATATTAGCCATCAACATAACGCAGTGCATTGGCCTACAAGTCCTCCATATCATCATCACGATGCATACGCCATAAAGCTACATTCTTTGTTTGTGAGAGATCCACCGCTTCATCCTAAGAGCCAAAGAAGAGCCTCTTGAAATAAGCACGCCTCTAGTCCTTGGCTTTGGGCATGCATTAGCGTGTGTCCTTCTCATTGCGGTTGTAGCATCGAAGACCATTCAACCCATTCGAGCATTTCCACTGTTCCACGGCTGAGGCTCGGTTGTTATTCCTACCAGCAGCATTAAACCCTTGACCACCTCCCATTTGTGACCATAACCCACGATTACGAACTTCAACTCGTCCATTGTTCACGACGACTGATTTCGTGTATTGGATGAGAACGAATCGATTGTTGGATTTGTTGGTATAACGGCTAAAAGCATTAGCAATCATAACAAATCCTCATTTGCTTGATGCTTGAACGGATCGGATTCCTCATTAGTTTGACTATGAAGTGCTTGATCATTGTTGTTGTTGTAAGGAACCAATTGACTTTGTTGAGGTTCTTTGTGATTGATCGTTTGTGTGTTGAGGCGGTTGGTTGAGTTGCTTGTTGAGGAGGATAACTTTGTTGAGCATATAAGGCAAGTTGTTGATTTTCCGGATGTGTGGGTGGAACAATTTGAGCACGGAGAATCCTTTCGATCAACTTCCTTTTCATGAGGCTTCAAGTAATCATACAACAATCCATATGTAGAATGATGCATATTCTTTGCTTGCGGAGAAAAATGACATACTTCTCATTCGGGACCAAGACTACTCGGGAACTTAGTATTCATCGCAATTCTTGGCATGATGATGTTGTGTTTATCCAAATCATTGATGATGTCTGAAAGCGATGATGATAGGACTCTAGTGTCTCCGGGTTCAATCATGAAGTGTTCATAAGACAAGTAAATTTTGGATTCCAAATCCTCGATTGATGCAGATCCTTCCATAAGAAGACGAATATGATCCCACATTTTACGTGCGGTCTTTTGAGCATCAACACTACGAAGAATTGGGTTTGGTAATCCTAAGAGGATATATTCCATTGCAAGTTCATCTCGCTTCATAGTGGAGAAGTTCTTGAGGATTCAAGTCCATGTACATGAGCAATGTTCGTTTGTTCATCTCTTGGTGGAATGGCATTTAGATCTCCTGGCACAATGACGGTAGGCATCTCAAATGGACCTTCAAGATAACCTTCTTTAAGAACTTTCCATGTGGCTTCTTGATCACAAAACCTAAAGAACCTTATCACCCATTGATCGTAGTTTCTGAGGTGAGCATTGGAGGTCTATCAAGTGATCCAACCTCATGAATTGATTGTTGGTCTTAAAGCTTCACACATCTTTTCAAACCAAGTGGGTTCCTTCATAGTGTTCCTTGATGGATGTTGATTGAAGTCATTTGTGTAGGTTGAACTTGAAGACTTAGGCGGTGGTTGAACCATTTGTGGTGGAGGAATTGGTC